>JAQBSW010007037.1:0-43917 GCA_029291075.1 Eudiplozoon nipponicum
CACAATTATTGTGATGTGATAATTTTTTAAATATATATTGTACAATTTCCAATTTTATTATTTGATGGAATATGTGTGGTTTGAATCCAAATAAAGATATTCTATTCTATTCTATTCTGTCTCTCAGCAGAAGCCGTACAATGAATAGTTATGCCTAAATCCCTAATTTTTTGCATAAGTTTAATCTCAAAAACATCATTAATCTCAGCATCATGAAAATAAACATAATTGAAATCAGTTCAGTTACCTATTTTTAAAGCTCTCGTCTTTTTACTGTTTATTCTCAGCCCTAGTGTTAATAAGTATCTACTTAAATCATACAAATCTAGTGTCACATTATTTTTGGAGAATTCGACATTTTTTGGATCAATTGGGAAGATTATTTTTAAATCATCAGCGAATTTGCAAACTCGACCGTTAAGGATCTTAGTTTCCAAATGTGCAAATACAATTTTAAATAAAATGGGCCCCAAGCTTGATCCCTGTGGAACTCCACTCGTTACTCGTTTCGATTTTGATATCAAATCGTTTACTTGAATACTCATTCGTTGATTATATAGATAGTATTTAAGTAATCTAAAAATATTCGGATCAATATTCAACAAACTAATCGCATTCAAAATAGCATCAAAAGATATAGAGTCAAAAGCTTTTGAGATATCTATAAATACAATTAATGCATCTAATTTTTTCTCATCTAATGTAATTACATGTTTCCACATAGAGAGAATATTAGTAGTTGTCGACCTGTCTTTTGTAAAGCCGTGTTGGCACATATCAAAATCAGCCGGCAACATACGTTCTAAATGATCTAGTATCAATCGTTCTATTATCTTCAAAAACGAAGGGATAATAGAGATTAATCTATAATCACTGGCGCACTGTGGCTTACTTACTTTTGGCAATGGTTTAGCTACTATCGTTAATATATCGAAAACAAAAGCTCGTACGCCATTGGTTAACGGAAAATATCGCTGTTTTATTGGTACAGTTTAAATGAAATTTGAATTTGATTTAGGCAATATGTCGGCGAATTGTTCTGAGCCGTTACAAAAGCGTGAAGGCGTACATTTTAATTTGTTTGTCAGTGTTTACTATTCCTAATTTAGTGACAGTAGTTTGTGCCGGATTAAAAATAAGGGACTCATAGAATCCGACAGTTAAGCTGAAATATAAAATTAAATGAAAAAATTTCACAGTTCCTTAAACCAAAAAAACTATTAGCATTTACTTTTATATTATTTTGTAATTTATTTAAGCTATCATTTTGTGTAATAGTTTAGTATACAAACATATAATAAAACAAGAATTTAATAAATACACAATAAGTTTAAAGTTTTTCACCGTTAAATTTATGTATTTAAATCGTCAAACTTTTTACAGTTCCTACATCTCGAAAAACATTTTAATGATTCCATTTCATTATCATTAATTGGAACACAAAAATACATGTAGTTTAATAGTTTATGTTTGATCGAAAACCAGAAAATTAATTACAATGTCTACAAACACTGAAGTTTCATTGATCACACTGAAGGATATTACTGGTGGATTAAATGTTCAATATGAGTTGCCAGTATATAGTACGGTGGTAATCTATGTTTATTAAGTTTTGTCAGATGCGTCTTCAAAATATGTTGACATATCAGAAAACCAAAGTCGTGTTAGATTTATCAGGAATGGAGCAATTGACAGATGAGTTCTTTCTGGCAATTGATGAGACTATTACGGAGTACCTCACAAAGCGTGTGGTAGAAATAATCGCCAGAGGATGCATTCACATTACTGATCGAGGAGTTAAGTTTATTTCAAACGCTTTTAGAAATGTCGAAAGAATTGACTTCTCACATTGTCGACTCTTATCAGAAAAGTGCCTTTATTACTTGAGGAAATGCAAAGATTTACTCTTTGTGAATTTTGATTACACTAATGTTTCATATCTTCCTCCAGCTTATTTTGGACACTACAAACTGTCTGTTAAGCGATGTCCTATTGTTAATTCTATTGAAGATGCCATAAGAAAATCTGGTAGGAATAATTCACAATACTAATTTTTAAAGATGAAATTTCTTCCGATTCTGTGACATTAAATTTGGTTATCCTCGTTGAAGACACAACAATTGATATTAACATAAGTCATCTATTAATACATAACGAAGAAGTAGAATATCCAAAAGATAAATCTATTTTATACTACCCTAAGTCGATGCGTTTATCAGGTATTGACATAAATGTTATTGAACTTCATTGTCACCCTGTAAGTTTCGATAATAAAATAATATTCAAAGGTAATGTTCACACCATTCATTACACAACGCTCCGTTTATATGTTAGTACTAAATATGGACCAGGAAAAAGTTGGGTTTTCAGCAGTTAAAGGCCTTGACTTCATTCGTGGCAAAGTAAGTGGAAATATTTTCTTAATTATGTAGGTGCCAGTGGCTCCCGTTTTACTGGTTGGATTAACGTGCGATAACAATGTACAGAAGCTGACTGCATTAACTAACAATCTTCAAGCAATTTTTGCTGAACAAAAGGAAAACATGACTGATCATCTTACAAAAGAACATTACAAAAAGTAAACTTATTCAAATAGTTTATATATTTTATTATTATATTTTAATTATTAATTTTAAAATAGCTTATTAAAGAAGAGACTCTAACACTTTCTTCTAATCAGAGCCTCATTGATGAAAAGTTTTAGTTAGTCAAAATGGCGCAACACACTTCTAGCCTTCGGATATCAACTGAAGTTTGGGGAGCTAGCCCTATCATCAGAGTCTATTAGATCAAGAAATGAAACGCACCCAGTTAAGCTTTATGTGCACTCAGATTTATGATCAACATCCACGACAATTACAATTGTATTTATTTAACTCTATAATAAGCCAATTGGATGTGTATGCTTCAATAAACTCGGTACCCCGCGAGTTTAGTCTAGAAAAGATATAACGTGGAGGACGAAAGAATTTAATTACCTGGTTCTAGCATTTGCAATAAATATAAGAGAGGGAATAACCTCGTGTTACTAAATTATATTTCGAAGGTAAAGGTCAAAGTTATATACGTTGGAAAGGTGGCAACTGAACAGCAACAAGGAGTGCTCACGCCCATTGAGACATAAACTGAAGCCGAGCACGAACTAACAGTAGAATTTAAGAAAGGATTTAAACTACGATTGTTTAAGAAACAGTAATATTTTACCTTAAAACTAATATTCGCTCAAATCAGAAACGGTAGTATAATTTTATGAATAAACTGTTAATTCTTTTCTTGCTGGAGGAAAGTTTTCTTCTACATACTCAACCCATTCAAAGGTAGACGTCTGGGAATAGACGCAATCAGCAAACTTTAGCTGACGTTGAGTCCCTTCTGATCAAGTTGTGCTCACTGGGGCCCAAACATCTGCGTTTCTTAATTATTCAACTTTGCTGATACTAGTGCCTTTGATGTCGAAAAAACGTCGCGTTTATGCAACTTGTTTAAAGCTGGTGTCAATGACTATGAAAATGAATTGTGTTCTTACAGCTTACTTAAAACTGGTGCTAGTAACGTTAGCAGTGCTTCTTTTTCATGATGTTTTTTTGTAGCTGGTGCCTAAGAAGTTGGATTTTGCATAGTGGACTTGGCCATGTAACGGCGGATCTTTAATCAAACCTGTTTTTCGGCCTCTTCGTCAATTCATAAGTAATGTGGAATGCAACGATCCATAGATACACAATCCCCCATGCCATTTATCACGATTAAGAGACCTTATCAGTTGTCCTTTTGGCCTTATACGGCCTCTTATTCAATGGAGTCAAACAAATTTTCCAATTATCATTAGCCATATACACATGCGACACCGATTTTTAATCGGAGGATACATAACATTTAGTTTTGATCTTTTCATTCATTTTCGGTAATATGCGTCACATCTTATCTATATTTGTTTCAGCGAACCATTTATGAAACTTAAAGCCAAATTGAGACAACTTAAATTTCCTACTAGAAGAAATCTAAGCAGCCTTAATGATTTTCCGTAAACGAAATCCGCTATACAAGTTACTGTTTGTGCACAATAACTATTGTTTATTGCTAGCAAATCTATGAGAAGTTTATGTACCCAGCTCGTTCAATCAGTACATTTTAACGCAGGGATTTAATGTAAAACTCTGACATGAACTGGATACCATAATTATTGTCGACACACCCGTAAGCCATATTGCGACACACAATTCTATTGAAACACGGACACGACTTCTTTTGCTGTCATATCTTTGACAATTAAAACGTCAAATTTAGACCGAAACGGTGCACCATAAATCTCCTGTATCTCGGAAATGTCAATGTGGACATATTTAAACCAAATTGTTGAAATCCTGCTTTTGCTGATCTCGGTTTAGGTGTATTGCCAAACCTTGCAGGTTTGACACTGGACACAGGCTCTTGCCTAAGCACGTATTTTATCCCATATGTTCGGCCTTACATATTTATCAGTAATTAACTTGATGATGGCTTTTATGGAATGATGTAAAAACTAAGTAGCTGTTGAATTAGCTTAACTCTTAAATCCCATGGCTTGTAGATTTTTCACACCGCAAAAACTTGCCACTCACAAGCTTGAGAGCGTAGACGGGTTTTTAGCCAATACCTCTGTAAAGGATCCAATCTTTGCGTTTCCATGATATGCTGGACTAAAATATATGACAAATCATCTAGACATTTTAACAGACCTTTAAGAGTTGGCTCGACATTCACCACAATCAGTCTGATAATTGAGTCTACTAAAACGTTCCAATTTCTAGCAATCTAGGAGACTTGGAATTGAAATATCCTAGCCAAGTTATCTATGAATTAACAATACAAGAGTAGTTTAGTATCGCGATTTTATCACGAATACTTATTAGCAACTTATCAACTTTTAAAATCAACAATTATATAAAACAAAAAACAAAATTTAGTACCGTAGCATATACCACATGAAGCTCTCTGTGAAAAGTATCAAATCGATTTTCGCAGTTCTGGAGTTTTTAGCGGTAAAACCCTATCGGCATAATTATGTCGTTGTTGTGTTGCTGTAGCACTACCGCTATTGCAACATCTAAGGCATCCGTTACTAGCTCAAGCAGTATATCGAAGTCTATATTTGTTAAAGTAGTTGTTTTGTGCAGCATTTAATTAACCCTATGGAATATCTCTTGGTCCTCCTGACTCAGACTAAATAGCTAGGATTTCATGATTGTTCTCTTCTACTGAATGAGATGGTCTGACAACGATCCTAAAATTCCAGCTAGGCCTGGTATAATTCGTCGTTTATTGCTGAACATGCCCAAGAACTTGTGCGCTTGCTCAATATTTATGCCTCCGTTACATCTTTAATCGCTTGGATCTTATGTGCCAAAGTCTTAATTTCGCCTTTAAAAATTGTATTTAAAAGATATTTAGCAAATGAGCAAATAGTTTTGCTTTTTGTTAGTTCGTCCATTAATCCATATTGTCTTAGCTTGGTCAAAACTGTCCCCAAATACTAACGGTGTCACTAATATGTTTGAATAAAAATAATTATATTGTATATGGTCATCCTTGCAAATGGACAATTTTGAAGGAATTCCACAGTCAAACACCGGAATGCCTGACCGGCAAATTAAAAACGAATTCTTCCAACGAAATTAATGTATCCCCGTCCTGGAAATCTGACTAGGGTAAATGATAAAGAAATTTCCTCCATCAGTATATGATAATAAGTCTTTCAGAAATTTGAAGTAGAATAAAACTCATAACCAATTATATTTTGAAGCCAAGTGCTCTGGTTTGGTAGAGAACATAAATAATCCTTAGTCAAAATGTTTAATAGAAGATAGTTACCACAAAAACTCTGTTGTCGCGTTTTATGTTTGAAAACCACCTCTATCGGGGAGACAAGTTTTGACTGTGAACTACTATAAATTTTTAATTGTGAGATTGATCAAATTCTGCAACAAAAACATGTTGCTTGTATTGTGCCAAATGTTGACCAATGAGTGAACAGGGTAACAAAGCTGCGAACTTTATTTGTGCTCTACTTCTGTCTTTAATTCATTTTGCTTGGCACTAAAGTGTTGAAACACAGCGAGATATTTCTTCATTATATCAACAAATTTATCTACGAATGAGGGACGGATAATCCAAACCGACATAAACACTGAGGTTCCCCATTCAATATGCGTCAACGCCCCTATATCTTCTCCAACAGTCCGTAATTTTGGATTTAATAGAAACTTAAAATGAATTAAAAATCCGTCCCAATAATAGGGTTCTCTACGTCCACAACCAGATAACTTCAATTAAAAAAAGATTTTTGCCCTAATATCATTGGCAGCTCTTTCATCCTCTTTAAACCGGTTGCACAAAAATAATGGATAATTAAATGTGGAGCACTCTTCTTTCACAACATCTAACCTAACTATGCTCACTTCGGCCCCTATGTCAATTAAAGTTGATGCTCATTCAATACATTCAGAATCAATAATTTGTTTCTGAAAATCTCCAATAAAGCAGAATATAACCATATTGCCGGCATTCTGGGAAACTCTTTCTTTGTCGAAATCATCAACCTTGAGCTTATATTCACTTAATAGGCACATCGTAGAGCCTTTGCAATGTAGCACACTACCACGTCTCCTATTTCGTAGTTGACTTCGTTTCCCGGTGTGGTCTATTTTCTCTACCTGCATGAAAGGAAGAGCACTTGTGTTTGCTATAAGCTGCTTTATTATGTTTAAATCTACAGTCAATGAATGTACCTGTGGTCCTTGCAGTTTTTACACGAAATCTAACACTTGATTTCAGCTTAGAAGCATTGGTGCATAAAAGTTTGAAAAATGCTGCTGAAAGTTGACGCTCAATATATTCCAAATGTAAGAGCTCACAAATTTGCGTTTTACTTCCAGATTGGTATCTCATTTGGAGTTTTGTCATTAATAACTCAAAGGAGATAAATGGAGTTTCTGCTATAGTCTTGTCCGTAAATCGTATCCTAAAATCCTCTGGCAGAGTCATCTATGATGCAACAAACTAATCTACCGAATCACCAATAAGTAGATCTCTACTTAGAATCTGAGCATCCAAGATCAACTCCAAATTTTGAAAGATTTGTATGGTTCCAAACTGATAAAATTTGGACTAGCGCAGTTGCCAAATTTTGTATAGGCTCTTACCTTATCTCCTAATAAAAAACTCATTAGTGCCAAGTTTGTATCAGTCTGCGTGTGACAACAAATTTCTGACCTACGGCAATCAGGATGCAAACAGTAGTATGGTAGGCTAGCTCCATCTTCAAAGTCTATTAGGCTAAGATCCAAGTTGCTTCGAGTCAAACCTTTTATATTTTCGGATTTAAGATCCACAGCCTTGAAAAATACAATCATATTTAGTTAACTATATAATAAGGCGCTAGGATATGTGCGTTTCACTCAACTCTGTACCCCAAGAGTTAAATCGGGAATAAAATTTAACCAGGAAAACAGAATAATTAAATTACCTGTTTCTGCCCCCCCCCCAATTTATTTTGTTAAGAAATTATCTCGTGCTATAGAAGTATATTTCGAAATTTATATATGCGTTTCAAGACAATTCAAAATAAAAAGCGAAAACAATAAGAGAGGGCTCACGCGTGTTAGGACCAAAACTGAAACCGAACACAAAATTAAAAATAAAATGCACGAAATGACGTAGGAAAAGATGGTTTAGGGAATTATTATAACATATTTATTCACAAATAATATTCGTTTAAGTCAGCAACGGTGGTTATACTTTCTAAATAAATTGGTAGTTTGTTTGTTATCGGATAAAACTCTTCAACAACGTTACTTACTACTTCAAAGTTTTATAATATAATCTGTATCTCAATCATGTTTAATTAAGAAATGTTTTAAAACTATACTAATTTGCTTCAATTTGATCATTTCTTTACTAACTATTTCAGCACAGGATGAAAACATGGCTCAATTACAATTTGAGAAATACTAAGCAAACATTCTTCCTCATTTACACATAATATTGTAATTTTAGAAAATTCTTATACGAACGTAGTTTGTTGATGAAAACCAAAATTTGTCTCGACATGATTTTAAAGTATACTTGTTCCAATTCGAATCTGTATTAAAATGAAAACAAAAAAAGCTAGCCAAATTGTGAAATTGTTCTAAATATGATTGTTAAGTATTTATTGAAGAAATTATCGTTTGTCAAAGGTATATTAATCGTAGTGCTAAGACAAACACTTTCATAATAGTTAATCACCTGAAATATTAAAACTTTAACTATTAATATATCTTTGATAAGTCACTCGAAGGTTCTGATTGCTGCATTTAGCTTTCAGTATTAACTTTATACTCCAAAAGATACTATTCGAATTACTTTAATCAAGGTTGCGATCTTGATATGAATATCTGGCCCATTATATATATATATATATATTTGTCAGTACAAACTAAGTATTGTATAGTGTAGAAAAGGAAAATCATCCAGTAAATCCGTTTTTTCTTTATTGGGAACTCATCACGTACTGTTCAGAATTTGCCGCGGACAGGACTCGAACCTGGGCACGTATGTTTCGGAATCTGGTGCTCTAACCACTGAGCCAACCTGCCGCATCAGTGGTTAGAGCATCAGAAACCTATGCGGACGTGCCAAGGTTCGAGCAATGTCTGCGGCAAATTGTGGACAGCACGTGATGAGTTCTCAATAAAAGCAAGACTGAGTTACTGGATAGATTTCCTTTTCTACACTGTACAATACTTAATTTATACTGACAAATGCATGTGAATAATGGGTTAGGTGTTTATACCAAGATCACAACCTTGATTAATGTAAATTTATCACCGCTCGCGCAACTAATGTTCGATTAATTACTAGCTGAATGTTGGTTGCACAAACACTTGTGTACAAAAGTTAGCAAAACAATGCATGGGATGTCAATATATCTAATGGATCCTCTGTAAAACACTAAATTTACAAGTAGAATATGAAACGCTGTAGATAAATATTTCCTGCAAGTATCAACCTGCTTGAAGGAAATCCTGCATGGATACCCGTTTTTTGTTAACACTAACACCCAAGCTCACTACTTCGTGGCTACTATTATAACTATTAGAAAATAGTTTTCAAGCAAATGAACTTTTTTTTAAATTCTTCACCAACCAAATTGTGAATACAAATGAAACATGGATAAATTCATATAATAGATTTTATGCAGAATTAAAATGAAATAACTTCAGCAATTTCTATATATAGAATAGAGTTATTAATTTGGCACAGTATTAACCGAATAAAATCGTTTCCAATTTACAGAGCACAGCTCATAAAGACATGCATTTTTCTACATTACACGCAATATTTCATAAAAAGCTTGTAAATCGTCGCTGTTGAATGTTAGTCCTGACATGATTACGAAATTTCGTTAAGTTTTTTATAAGGTGCATATAATTTTCAGTCTTTAAAATAGAAACTTGAATTTACCGGCTTAAATGAACTCTCTTCAGAGTTATTCAAGCTTTGAGATGCTGAGTTTCTGGATGAATTGCGTTAGCTCACTAAATATCCATCTTCTTTAGGCTTCTTTTCGTTTGCTAGTGGTATTACTCTCAACATAATTATTAATGTGCTAATGTGGCTTGAGGCCTACTCGGGCAGTACACTGAACTTTATCTATTGCATTTATATCCATTTTTATCTAACATTTTTTCCTAACGAAGATTATTGTGCATAAACGATTATCTAAAATTATAAATGGTTTTCCTTTTTCTATATAGTGTTTAGTGATAAATCCACATTATTTTAATAACAATACTCTGCATGTTTGTATGCCACAAATCAGTTTATCTTATGTAGTACTAACGATAGTGGAATTGAGTTATTAAAGATACAAAATTCTTTTATTATTACCAGCTGTTTTGCACGAAACTGTTTCCTAACATAATTTTTATGTTTTATAATACAAGTGTTAATGTTTACTAAAAATCACCTTCATAACACTAGTTTTTGCCAAGGTGTTACAATTGTTCATTAATTGCTTTGGTTTAAAAATATGCTCTGCGAAAAACTGTAACATTATGAATGAAAAAAATTTTTTGACCTTTTTGACCAACCAAGATTTTTAAATAAAAGTTTTGCCGATCAATGGAGGTTTGTTCAATCGAAGGAGATGGACCGAATTCACAATTATCCAGTTTCACTTATTGGACTTAATTGGAAAACACAAGAACCGCCTGACTGGGTACGAAATTCTGTAAAGTATTGCTCTATCTCACATATTTTTTAAACAATTTTGAACAGTACTAATAAAAATGGCTATTATTCGTTAATAGAATTTTAGTTTATAATTTTACTATTCATATGTTTATTCAATGTAAAAGATAATCTAACCGAACACTAGGAAGGCTAATATGAATGTAGATGAAAATGGATTTTATATACGGTTTAGTGTAATAGTGGCTAGAAATTGTGCAAAGCCATTAACTAAATTCAATTTGATATAGAACGAATTTTCATTATTTGAAGCGGACTCAAAAAGAAAAAAGCAGGGGGACGTCTGCATGTTAAAAGAACATGGTAAAAGGAACATTGAAAATACGGTGCGGGGACCGTTCATATGGGACAGTTGGTACTCCTGTGTTACATCAAACAAATCATTGATTGAATTTCATCGAGAAAATTAAACAGAGAAGTAATGGAAAATCGTAATTATTTAAATTGGAAAATAATCTAGATTAGGTAACATATTGGATTTGAACAGACAATCATAGGTTTACCATCAGAAAAGCGTAGACGAATAATAGCCACTGTAATTGTTGTTCTATTTAAAAAAACAGAGTAAAATTACAAACTCAACTAGAAAAAAACTGTTATGGGAGAAATATTTATGTTTATTAGGTTAAATAACGATACAAAGGTGTAATTAAGTTTAAAAACGCTAAGGTGTTATGGCTCCATTTATAGAAATAAATAGGATGACCAAATGCAAATATAGTTAACCTCTTATAAAAATTTATTTCACTAATCAAAATAATGTCTAATCATATCAAATTGAAGGTACAAGAAATTCTGAAAAGTCTTTTTTGTACATTAATATTATATCGCAAGTTTAGAAATAATTTAGTGATCAAATACACAAATATGAAACAATGAAGTTCAACAAATTAGCCAAAAAAGTACATCATATATAAATAGTAGCTTAAATTAGTTTGCGAGCTTGAAGTAAACACCAATCCCATTGTATTTAACCAGTCGTCGAACAACATAACAAAACTACCGCCAGCCGCAACTCACTGGCGACTGGTTATATACAATGGGATTGGTGTTTGCGTCAAGCTTGCAAACTTGATTCAAAGAAATGTTACCACCACCCGCGCAATCAATTATTGTTAAAGTTTAAATAAGTATTGAATAAATTATTTTGAACAGTATGAGTGACATGCTCAATATCTAATAGAGAATTGGGAAAAAGGCCTATTATATTTATTGCTCAGCACGTAGTTTGCGGAATATCAGTCCAACGGTATTCTAGAGTACAAATTATTTTCAGACCGAGCCATGAATTAATAAGACTATTTTTCTGTTAGGCTAATATTTGTTCAGTATTTATACTCGTAATTTACCTAAAAATCCTCGCAATTTCCTCATGTAGGCCACACTCGACGCCAAAGTGGTCTTTGTCTATCAAAATATCGATTAATGAGAATACAAGTAAACAATCATTTATTGAGCGGGTGGTGATAAAAATTCCTTAAATCAAGTTTGCGAGCTTGAAGTAGACACCAATGTTATTGAATTTCACCATTCGTCGAACAACATAGCAAAACTACTGAGGTAGTTTTGCTATGTTGTTCGGCGACTGGTTAAATACTATGAGATTGATGTTTACTTCAGGCTCGCAGACTATATTTAAAAGATTAATTAGGATATGGCAAAGCCATAAACAGAATCTTCATAAGCATATATCGTGCGGATTACAATATTGCTATTTAGTTACTTCTATTACGCTTTCTTTACTGAATCATGGAAGCTAAAATATGAAAGTGGCACAACTAAAATTAGAAAAGCTTAAAAATTTTATCTGCTACGCTTACCAACAATACCGGGTAAAACAAATATTTTTCTCTAATTTTCGTCTTCTTTAAATGAAATGTTTCGAAAGCAGGAACGCAATGATTAAGTTAGGGAATGGTCAATTTATAATGACGTTTAAAATATATTAATATTTGAATAAATCAGTAAATTCTTTAAATAAAGCCTTATTTAATGAAATATTAAAGGTAGAACAACTTGTTGAGCAAGATTTAAAAGAAACATGTTGCGCGACAGGAAATAAACAATTTACCTGATTTTCGGATTGCGTACCGAAATATTTGAATCCACTGTCATCATGATTTTTGCAGATATTTCGGGTTCCAATTACGGAACCCTTTTTCAATGCCAAACACATCACACAATTAGTTGACAATCAATATGTCAAGTGAAAATATTAGCTTTAAGTAAACGCTCACGCATATACACACAAACACGCTTATCCAGTGAATAGTCAGATGTTGCCAAATCGCTGAAATTTCACTGGGATGAGTGTAGACTTGCATTAACTGATTACTCCTCAATTCAAAACAAACGAGAACACATACACACAGCATGACGTACGCTTATCTAGTGAGTTGTCATTAATTGTCATTATATCACTGTAATCTCATTGAGAAGAGTGTATACATGCAGACACATACACAAACCAATTTAACATACACTTTCCTAACATTTTTATAAAAAACGTTATGCTTAAGAGATCTAAAATCAAGTATAAATGAGGCGGTTTAAATTAATATTTCCACTTGACTTATTGATTGTCAACTAAGTGTGTGATGTGTTTGGCATTGAAAAAGGGTTCCGTAATTGGAACCCGAAATATATGCAAAAATCTTGTTGAGCAAGAAACTGTGTGGTAAGTGTAGGATATGAGACTTATACATGGTGTGTTTCCTCGTGAAGGTAAGTGGATTAAATACTTTATGAATTGTCTGCTCATCAAAGACATTTTGGCACCAATTCAAAATACGAGACTCTGCAATGATGTAACACTCTCTATTATAAACCTTATTGTTAACAACGTACCGACTAAATTTGAAAATTACTTTAGAGTCAAAATAGTTATAAGCAGTTACGATAACTTTCTTTGCAACACCATAAAACGCAGTTCCTCTCTTTTATACGGCATTGTATATAAAAACGGTTATTGAACATAATTTTATTGTATTTAATTTAATCGTGCGTGACCTATTCTATGCGCTAGGAAGAGTGTTTGAAATTGGGATGATGCACAGTTTCATTAGCGATTTCATTGCATGGATAATTAAAAACTTTCTTCATTAAATAGTAGTAATCACAGGTTAATTCACTCATGATTGGCTAAACAGAATTTGAATGCAGAAGCACGCGGGCACAAGCATGTCATTCCAGGAATGGTAGCATAAGAATTGCCGTGTCTAAAGGGACACAACCGTCATCTCGTTTAATTTACAGTCTCGAGTTTGGTCTAACTGCGCAATAACTTATTGTTAAATGTGTTTGACGGAATGAGAGCAAGCATGCCAGACGTGAAAGGCAAGTTTCGGCTGCTGAAGCAATCTTTTGCCACTGGCATCTGGGCAGATACTACTCATCAGCTTTGGTTGGCAAACCGTCCAAGAGAAGGAAAACTTCGATTACATACCATCCTAACTAATTCAGGCTTTTGCCGAAGCTCACACATTTCTAAGCCATTCCTTAGAAATATTATACAGATATTATATAATATATATATATTTATATATATTATATTATATAATATATTGATTTGCTCATACAAGAAAAAATCAGCTCCAGCTAAAGCTATATACCATTGAATAATTTATGAAATTAGATAACTAAGTTGAAGACGAATTTGTGTAAAATTGACTAGTGGCAAAATATTATGTATGGTTAACTGGGTTTTGAAAGATTAAAGCCACTGCCGATGTCCATTGAATTGAAAAGTTGCCTAAATACAGATGAGAATTGCGCCTCCCTCCTATTTCTAAAACAGCTAGGATAACATGGTTTCAGTGGCATGTACCGATTACCATAATCTAGACGAAATCTGAAATTTGAAAGTTGCCAAAATCGAGTATTGTCTAATTTCTCAAAGACAAATTATTTTAGATGAGTATTAACGTGGCGTAACTCGTAATAACATTAATAATAGTTTAAATAACAATCGCTATTGTAATCTTAATATTAATCGTAATTATATCTGTTTTAAAGAGGTTTTTTAGAACAGTAAGCGAAGAGGACTATGAGAAACAGATTGAAGACACAAAGAATCAATACATCACGACGCAATTGGTAAATTTATTGCAGATATTAATTTCCTTTTTTAATAACATTGTTCCAGGTTCATTTTATTGACATCGTATTGATTGCTTTGGAATGGTTATGAATAAAAGTTTAATACGTTGAAATTTCATATAATGGATTAACGATATATGTCGACATAGATTGCAGCATGCAAGGAAAGCTCTCAAAAGTATGAGTTATGGTGCTTTAGAAATATGAGTCTACTTCAGATTGTTAAAATAATAATGTCAATGCTCTTAAGCCCTAGATGAAAAGCATTTGAAAAATTGTATCAGCATCTTTGCCCTCGAGTGTTGCGACCAATTTTTCTTCATACCAGGCGATCTTAGTTATTTGGCTTAGTATAGGAGCTTTTGTAAACAGAATAAATTGAATCTAAGCTTAAAAACAAAGCTCTGTGCAAGTCAGCGAACTCGTAATTATTTCACCTCTTGTCAGAAATCACTTTAGTTATCAGAAAGGCCCGACACAGTCACATCCAGTTCAACATTTAATTGCCTTAACCACTGTGCCATCAGAACGATAATTACTGCACTTTCAAAACAACTGACAGTCTCATTAACTACGCGGATGTTGTATACTATATGACCAAAACTTTCGTCTTAATTACGAATTTAACTTTAAAACCAAGTCTTATGGAAGTTTGAGCAATTTAAATATGGGCTTCATTTATTCCGATTGATCAATATACAAAAATATGGTAGACAATGTATACTCCGTTCAAGGCATTCATCGATTTAGAGCAAAATCTAAGAAACATTTGAATGCAATTGTTATTATGCGATCATTATAATGTTTCACATTACAAATATGCAATAATTTCAATAAATAATTCTTTAAATGATATAAATGCCACATATATACCAATAATAAGGACAACTAAATGCATGATTCAAATTAGTGTGCCAAACACAGAATTCCTAAGAGAATTGGGAACAATTTGAATTTAACAATCAATGATTGCGCGGGTGGTGAAAACTATTGTTTATATCATGTTTATGGAATTAAAATAAGCACCAATCCCATTGTATTTAATTAGTCGCATAAAATACTACAACCACAGTGAATGATACCTAGTGATAATGATCATCAGAGCACAACGGTAAACTAACTTACGAGGACCAAAGCGAAATGTATATATAAATAAAGTAAAATTAGATATGCCGCTCTTATGGCTAGTTGTATCGCATACGTTGTAATTAACTGGAAATGTAACCTGCATCATTCCTATACAGTCACGAAAGTGAACGTTTTGCATCTTTCAACTCATGTACATAGGTTGTACAAATAATCAATCATTGATTGAGCGTGTGATGACAATAATTCTTTAAATAAAGTTTGCGAGCTTGAGAGAAGAACCATTGTCACTGTAACTTACCAGTCGCATGACAGCGGAGAAAGCTTATAACAAAGTTTAATAATATGTCATATTAATATTAATATTAATAAAGTAGTTATGCGATTATATTAAGGAAGGAAAATGTTTCGTATATTTTTGACACATCTGAGAGAATGTGGCAATATATTTTCAAAAATCGCAATCCCCGTTGAAATCAACTTCCGAACGAAAGAGATCAACGAATATTTGCAATTTTCAGGAAGTCATGTTTTTATTTACATCATATTACTTTTTATCTTATCTTTAGTTTAGGTTCAATGACAAACTGAAATATTTCTGTTTTATTATACGCTGTAGATATCATATTGTGATTTGTCTATAGTTAAGTTTTTATTTTTACCTTGAAGACCTGTCTTTATATATGAAAACACTACTCACTTTTTATAAAATTATTTTCCAGTTGGAGGCGAAAGAGGCAATTGATCGATTGACCAATGAAGACATGAATATAGTAAGTGCCTATAATCTGCTTTCCACCAATGATAAATGAAGGTTTGAATTTTGTTTCCGTAGCCACAAAACTAGACTAAATCGCGTTTATTGCAATGTGCTTAAACTTATTCATCAAAATTGCATAAGGAATATATTCGCTGGTAGCGGAATTGATGAAAACATCTGGTCTAAACATATTTTTTTGGATATATGGAATAAAGGTTTTCTCGATATTGATTGTAGAGTGAAATTTGACCCTTTTAGCTGAGATATAGCATACATAAATTAATATTTTAATCTATTTAAATCAAGGTTGTAATATTGATATAAAATCAATCCCCATTGCACACACAAACATATATATATATATATATATATATCAGTATAAACTAATTGGAGTTTATATCAAGATCGCAACCTTGATTAAAAAATTGTTATCACCGCCAGAGAAATCAATAATCGTTTAATTATATAAATATTGATGATGATATAGCCGTAACTACATTTGTCGATTTTGAAAATCAGTGAATATAAAAGTCAGCATGTAATACATAGTAATAGAATTTTTCTTCTTACATATTCATAATGATTAAAATTTATACCAAAATTTGAATTAAAATTAATGTTACTCAGCTAAATCAACAGACAATGACTGTTCTCAGCGATATCCACAAAGACATCACCAACATCATTTTTTTGCAACTCAACTATAAAAACAACACGGGAAATTAGAAATTTTACATGTTTAAATGAACATTGGTTGCGCAGGTGGTGATAACAATTATTATAATCAAGGTTGCGGCCTTAATATAAACACCTGACCCATTAATTACTTACATATGTCAGTATAAACTAAGAATTGTATAGTGTAGAGAAGGAAATTCATCCAGTAAACCGGTTTCGTCCTTATTGAGAAATCATAACGTACTGCCCAGCATTTGCCACGGACAGGGCTCAAACCTGGTTAGAGCACCAGATTCCGAAGCAGACGTGCCCAGGTTCGAGTCCTGTCCGCGGCAAATTCTGGCCGGTACATTATGAGTTCCAAATAAGGACGAAACCGGTCTACTGGATGAATTGCCTTTTCTACACTATACAATTCTTAGTTTATATTGTACATGTTTGGCAATATAAGATTTGCAGTTCAATAAGTTAAAAGAAAAAATAACTTTACTTGAATCGACTTAAGTACGTATTTAGCATTATTCTCATTATTAGATTGGATTGATCGAAAAATTCACACATTTGACTTTTTAATAAATACCCGAGAGAGCATGCTTTAAATAAGTAGTTTACATACAGTTGGGTGGCTGGTGTTTCGGCTAATCGCGATTTGCACTTTCCAATACGAGCTAGAGATTTGTCGGAAGTACGTACGAAGGAATATTTAAATCGTCCTCCAAATAGTAAGTGGCAATTTAATTTAAAAAATCGTTCTGTTGTTCTAAGCGGTAGAAGTTAATTTTCGACGTTTTAACTCTTAGGTATGCATTTGTTAATAAGGCAATTTCTATGCTATCATTTATGTCAATTTTTATAAAATGTCGCTTGCATTCTTTGGGACCCATTATTTCATATTACCATCAACCTAAACTACCGTTTACATGGTTGGTTCGAACTTTATGTCTAAAGAGATGCCATATAGACTCCACCTGAAGGAAGAACCAACCGAAAAACAGTTAGTACATAAAAGAAAATTGTGTGTAGCGTGTAGCAAGTTTCCTCATTGATTAGAGTGACAGACTCTAAAGTAGACGTGTCAAGGTTCGAGCCCTGTCCACGGCAATATTCTTGTCAATATCTGAAGAGTTCCGAACAAGAGCGAAACAGGTCTATTGGATAAATTACCGCCTCTACATTATAAAATATTTAGTTCTACCATATTCACTCATGTATATATATATATATATATATATATATATATATATATATATATATATATATATATATATATATATATATAAATAGTGAATTATTGATATTATTTATTTCAAGAATACAACATTGATTTAAATGTTTGTTATCACCGCCCGCGAAACATTGATTGTTCAATTAAAGATATACTGCCGATTTTTTTCTCAGAATTACCATACATGAATAAGATACGTGTTTGGAAAAACTGCAAAGATTCATACGTGAGACTGCATTTTAATTTAGTGTGGTATAAGTGGCGACGTTTTAGCTGAACGTCGCATATAAAATTACGGGAATATTAAAAGTTTCTATCGCGGATTGATCCCCATCGTTGAGATATACGCCTTGCTCTGAAAATAACGAATAGAGATCAACACGTGCCACTAACGATCATCAATATTAGTTTTTCTACATTAGATGACATATATCAAATATGACAAATGCTCATTTAACGTCTGAAAACGATCTTAAAATCTTGTATATCAACAGTTCGACAGAACGTCATCGCTGGAAAAGGAACCACTAGGAGTATAATGAAACACTTCATTAAATTTTTGGCCAAGTCTTTGCGTTAATATTTCGGTCAACAGTTCAGTTATGAGCCTTATGTGTAAGTCTACTTAGAGGTAATAATTTAAGTTCAACTTATTTATGTATTTTGTGTAGTTCTCATGATTTTTGCCATTTTGTGAGTTTTGCGACTTAATACGATGATGATATTACTTTATTTGACCATAATCATGATAAACACAAAACTGCAATCAGTGCTTTAATCGATTTGGAAATCCTGATTTAAAATGTATTTTTCTCATTCATCGAAATAAATCATAGCTTGACTGATACTCTGTTTTATTCTTCAAAATATCCAGTTAAATAAATTCAGTGAAAAAAATTATAAATGAATGTGTTTAGCTAAATCTTATATGCTGAATATATGATCTGTAATTATTTCTATTTGATATCACTCAGATTTATAATCACAATAACAGAATCAGCAAAAACTACAACGATGTCAACAATACAAACACCATTAACAAAGAAAACATGTATTGACAAAGGCATCATCATCATCATCATCATCATCATCATCATCACCAACATCATAATGATAATTAGCATTATCATCAGCATCGGCATCATTAATAGCATGATCATCATAAACAACACCAAATACAAAAAATATATTTTTAAATGTATTTTCTATTCTAATAGTATTTAATTTATAACTTTTCTTTTTTTTAAATTTTTAGTTGACTTCAGAGTGCTATAGTGAGATGTTGGAACCGCTGGTTCACTGCATATTCATAATACTGGATGAGAAGGTGTGTAAAAATTTTGAATAAATATAAATGTTTGTTAAATTTTGAATTGTAACCAAAAAATTGAAAATATTATTTAGCACTAAATTTTGTTATAACGCCTTATTTTAAGGAGAATTTGTTAAACGATCTTTGGTGTTTTTTGTACAAAAAGGCAATCATTTGTATAAATTTATCATAGTGCAACTAACAAAATGCTGGTTCACTGTAGAACAGATTGATGTCTCGACGTGGAAATGACAGAAATTGTGCAATTCACCTGTTGCATTTATCACATGTTTAAAAACTTCTCCTTAATTGGAGTTGGGAATTAGCGTTATTCCATAATATAATGTATTATATACTTTGGGACAAAATGGATGAAGCGAATACGTGACCAACATTATCAAGGGTTTTATAACATAATACCTGCTGCCACTGATGAGTATCGGACTTTGATGTCTCATTCTGTTCCGACATTAACTATCTTGTTTCTTGTTATAATACACTTAATATACGCATTCTCTTGTGTAAAATCTTTGCAATTCATAATATATAACGCTTTTAATTGTCATCTTTCTCTAATTTTTATTTTACTTTACTTTTGCCGACTTTAGATTTTTCTTTTAGCATAAATTTTATTTTTCTCGCTTGTATTTTAAACACAACTGTCAGTTATCTCGCTCAAAGCTGTGCTCGTTTTAAGTAACAAAAATACCCAAAGCACAAGCATACGTGGTTAAGAATTGATCTAAAAATAATTTTTTTTAACCTATTACTATTATTATTATTAATATTCTTGTGTTTTCATTTAAATACTAAATGTTCTCTACGGGTTTCCTCATTGAGATACACTTCCGTTACTTTTCAACATGCTAGAGTTCATCCTGTTAATCTGATCCGTAACCAATTTGGTGGAATATAATTAGCTTCGCTTTACCGCTTATACATATAGCTTTTTATTGAGCGCATTAACTTGATAACTTATTTTGGTTCAGGCCACAATATAAGGCTTTGCTGGAGTAGTAGTTGTTAAGAATTGATGATATTATTAATTTTAATGAAGTTTGGTCAATCATCAAAAACATGGTGTTGATACAAATCATAAATAGTGAGTTGACTTTGAAGTCGCATTGCCTAGGATTTTATATGAATTTAAACTCCTACAGCTTAAATACACATATAAACATTGGATTGTATTGTCCAATATTTTCACTGCTTTTAACAAAATATATATTTGGTTATGGGTTTCTACTGATGAGTCGGCACTAAACAAGAAACGCTTGTTTACAAGAATTTATGGTTTTCGAAATGCTAGATTTGACATTTCCCTCCGGTTTTATTTGTACTGACTTGTTAATAATTACGCAAAAACCAATGATTAATTGATTAAGACTATATTATGAGCGCAAAGACATTATTTTTTGTTCATACATGATTGTATATATGTTACACAGTATATATTTAGGCAGATAAGACAAATTTAGAAACAAAGTGTATGTTTATCGTGGATAATGGCCAATTAATTTTGATAATACTCAACTACACATCTCAATCTTTCATTTATATACACTGTGGGCTTTCATTTGATTACATGGATGAGAACTGGTCTGATGTTTAGTTTTATTTCTACTACCTGTTGTGATTTATTGCAATGGAAACAAAACAACTAGCTTGTGTGACCTGAATAATATTCGTTTTAAAATTTTCCTACTGACACTAATAGCCTCAAAGGCCTAATATTATCATGTATAAATAACGTACAATTTCAATCTGAAGGTAAGTATTTTCTATAGTTCAATTATACAGCTAGAGAAAACTGAAATACATACCGTCTTGTGCAAACGAACCCTAAAAACATGACTGATCTGTGCGTTAATTACAAAAGTTATGTAAATAATCTAATTGTGTTTATTCCAGACTCAGCAAATCTAGCTTACATAATAAAATAGGTCAATAAAGCTGATCCGTACATGAAATTTGCTCTCGAGGTAGAGAAAGACACCACTTTTTCCTACATGGATATCCAACTTACTCGAGAAGAAAGTGGTAATTTGATATTGTAACTATATATATTGAATCTGCTTTCACTGGATAATACATCCATAAAATTGTAGTGTGGCAAAATCACACAAAGGACATAATTATCGACCTAGCAAACCAAATATAGAAGATTTGCTGTAAAAAAAGATCGCGAAAGAGCTGGGCTATTTAAGAAGATATTTGTTAATAAGCAACTACTTAGAAAGGTTTATAAATATGGACATCAGACCAAACCCGATTAGTACTAGAAAGGATACCAACAAAGATGATTTTATAAATTTAACAGTCAGAGGCAACCTACCAGCCTCAATAAATGCACCGCGGGTTAACCGAATCAATATGTCAAGCTTTATTAATGCAAAACATAAAATCAATTTCTGGACAAAGAGACTCCAAATCTTTTGTTGTTTACAAATTTTCATACATTTACGGTAACTTATATAATGGACGTAGGGAATTGCAATTTATCACAACAATAAAAAAAATTTCCGCATCAATTGATTAAACAGATACTGGCATCGTCAGGGGAATGAATCATATAACGAATTTATCAGTTCTACACAAAATTATGATCCATGCTTTATAAAAAAAGTCTCCGGCATAATTATCAAAAATTTCTATCAATCAAAAACACGTTTCTGGCATCCAGCCGAGATCAAAAACCCATTTGACCAGAGGCAACAAGCATTCTATCCTATTCTATTATATATTTGGTATTGCAAAGCTAGTAACAAATTGGTTCAAATATTACCAGAAGGATAAACCAAAGGCAGCATGAACGGAAAGTATAATCTCGGGCACAATCGTTTCATGCTTACTGGCGAATCATCAGTATGAGACGGTATAAGGCCCTTTACCCACTTTTATATTTTGGTGAGGTATGTGGGAAAGTAGGACGGTACAATCTCCTAGACGATTGTGTACTTTGCAGAAGTGAAGCTAACATCATATAAAGTCTCGAAAATGCGACTTCAACGCATTTCCTATTCGGTACATGTTACCAACATGCCTGATATCAATGTATGCTATAGTTCACCGAAATTGAGAATTACAACTATTTCTGAACACCTGTTACTCCAGTAAATCCATACACTCTGGCCTTGATCGATATCAGTTATCGGAATACATTATAAATAATTGCATATACATTAGTCATCCGCGACCAACAGTATGTAACTGTATTTTATTCGATCATATTGACAACGAGTTGAACTCAAAACAGCTGCATAAACGGCTCCGCAATCATTAACAGTGACGGGAATTGCGCAACAATGAGCGATCAAAATTGCACTCTGTAAAACATAAGCTATTACCATGGCTATAAAATCTAAATCACGAACTATGCAACAAGAAAGACAACCTGTAGGGAGAAAACATTTGTAAACGCAATAGTAAAGAAAGCGAACACCTGGCCAAATGTCAAGTAATCGATAGAAGAATAACTAGATATAAAAACTAACTTTGTAAAATAATGAGAATGACTCTTCACACACACAGCTACGCATACAGGCATAAACATGCAATCGAAATCAATAGGAAATAGCCAACTTATAAAAGATTGAATTAAAATTGACAAAAATACTAAATTCCAACCATTTATTAAAAGACATTCAAGAATGCAGGCAAAAGTAATATCGTAATGTGTAGATAATTATTCTCAAAAAAATCTGGCTATTATTCTTTGAATAAGTTCAAATAAACATTAATCCAATAGTATTTAAACAGTTAAATAACATAGAAATAATCGAAATAATGAAACAATTGTGAAGCTGGATTAATCTAAATTCATTTTAGAAAGAAAACAACTGGAATCAGTACTGCGTTAGATAAAATGCAGATCAGGTAATAACACGTACTGACGTGTTTCAATCTCTCATGCTCATTATTAGAATACGACGGCAAACTGACTAGCGGAGATCAAATCACAATGCATATATATGAAATTCGAAATTAAATATGTTGTTCTACGCTATCAAGTTCAGTGTATGCGAGTCTAATAGAGGTGAGAGCCACACACCTCATTTTGCTTCCTTTATACATGCATAGCGGTTGGATCCTCGATAGTCAGGTTTCCGTCGGCTTATTTCAAGTTCACAAACTTGATTTAATAATTGCTTTCCCCAACCGCGCAATCAATGATTGTTTGAAATTAAAATTTTATCAGCTCGTGCATGCTGTTACCACCTGTGCTATTTGATTGTTTATGCGTTTATTAACGTAAAAGAATGTTTGATGAATATTTGCGAAACATGTGGCGCCTTACGCTGCCTAAATTTTATTTTATAAATTTAGTTAAATACTTTCCGTTTATTGTAATATTATTTTTTGCTTTATGGATCATTTTTTAGTAGAAATACAGAAGGTGGTAGCCATTATTTAGTAATTAAATATTTCGCATTCATTGTCGAGATAATTATATTTCGCATTGTAGATAGCACGAAGCAAGCAATTCAAGCATACGTGTAGATTCTTTGCGCACATATTTTGCTACCCGAATAAACGTAATCTATATTTGTTTAAATGAGAATTCGTTTTGAATAAGCGATTTTATCTAAAATAAAATATGCTCCTATTGACAATGATTTGTGATAAATCTCAGATACTAAAAATGTTTTTTTCTCAGGTGTTCACAAATAAGGATACTTAAGTATATTTTTAAATGCAAACTATTAAGAAAATTGAAACGGACCAAGTGTACGATAAGAACAACGTTCAATCATTTTCATGCATAATCTACAATTCAGGCTCAAAGCCTGCATATCGTTTTTTGTTTGCATAAAAGAAATTTAGATTTTAAAAGAATTGCAAATTAGAGATGGTTAGTTTATAACTCTTCTTGTATTTAGTATATTGAAGGCAATATTTGTAGGAAGTTTCAGTAATATGCGGACGTATATTCACCATTCGATTTAGCACACACGGTTAAGTTTCAATATTCTTTAACTGCGTATTTCATGTGCATCTGATGTTTATGTTAAAAAAACTACCAACTTCCTCTTCGTCATGTAGCTGGCCGACAGCTGAACAAGCTAAATAAGGCTAGGAATAGCTGGGAAAGGCGGAGAATCTTTCCACAATGATCAAGCAACTTATTTATAAAAATATCACCTAAAACGGCCAGATTTGTAGTTAGAAACTGGTTCTGGCGGAAACTATTTATGTATATATATATATATATATATATATATATATATATATATATGCAATTATGTATTAGGTGCTGCGCACCTATTAACAAATTAGTTCAAGTATGACCAGAAGGATAAACCAAAGACAGCATGAACGGAACGTATAATCTCGTGCACATTAATTTCGTGCTTACTGGCGACTCGTCATTAGGAGCCGGTATTACGCCATTTACCCATAATAAATTTGGGTCAGTAGCGTGGTAAAATAGGACGGTACAAACTCCTATGCGAATGTGTAAACCTACAGTTAACTTTATATAAAGCCTTTCATATTTTAACTTCAGACATAACTCATTATACATACATTATTATTACACATTATACATACATTATATATACCTAGTGTGTAAAGGGTACCAAAACTCCGGCTATTGCGTCAGAACCCAATACCATCATTATGGTACAGAAAAGGTACATGGTACAAACACTACCGTTGCCTAGTCGGTGCATGGTACCAACACAATGAATTGAAATGTATGCCAAAGCGACCAAAATTGAAATAAAAACTATTTTTGAACAACCGTTTCTCGAGTTAATCCATACACTATGGTCTTGATCGACATCAGTTATCACATTTCACGATAATCATGGTATCATTCACTTAAAAATATAACAGTTATATACTGTTTGTGTCGGAGAACTGATATACGTATATATATATATATATATATATATATATATATATATATATATATATATACAATTATGTTTTAGGTGTTGTACACCTAGTAATAAATTATTTCATTGATGTAATATCAGCTCCTACCGATTAGTCTCCAGTAAGCACGAAACGAATTTGCACGAGATTATACTTGCCGTTCATGCTATCTTTAATTTATCCTTCTTGTCATATTTGAAATAAGAAATTTAATGGTTAAATTAAAAAAATATTTGAAAAAATTTAAAAACGAATAGTGTTGCTCAAACGCAGAATTGCTGGCACTCTTTGCAAACCCGTCTTCCATGAGAAAATATGTGCGTAATATTTTAGTTTTAACAATTGCTACCAACTAAAAAGAAGACTACTAGTTGAGACATTGTGTAATAGGACATTTTACATTTGTTTGCCTGACTGTTTGCAGACTGAATTTGATGGTGTGCCTAATACGCTTAGCATTCGTTTTTGCCGACCGCATTTTTTATCGTAAAACCTGTTGTGAACATGTGGACAATATAAGAGACCAATGCAAATCTGCATAAAATATAAAAAGATGAAGAGGAAATTAATCGTATAAAATATAGATTGCGTTCAGCGTTGTCCTTCACACGTGGTGCAGCTGACTTAGCTTAGATTACATCCGCCATCAAACCTCCTCTACCCAGTGTAAAAGATAGCTTGTCACTTAATTCTCAATTCAACTTTATTTACAATTGGAATTGTATCTGTGGGCAATTATATTTAGTCAGATGCAGTAAAATGTTGATATCACGAGCATATGCCAACTTCATGTGTGCAAAATAAATTTGATGTTGCCCGCACATCTATAAATAAGCATATTTTGTCCCGTGAAATATGCGACATGCCAACAAAACGCGTTTCAATTTTGTTTAAAGATCGATATACTTTTACATATTCTGTAGCTGAATTAGTTATGATAACATCCACCACCAAACATACTCTGCCTTGTGTAGAAGATAAGATTCCACTCCCATTTGTATTTATCGTTAACTTTAAATGGAATTGTTCCTGTGGACAATCTTATTTAGGAAGATGCTTGAGAAGAATTAGCCCACATTTGTCGGAGAACATACCAACTTAATTGGTGCAAAATTAAATTGGTATGGCATGCACTTCTATAACAAAACATGCTTTTCTTGTGAAAAACGCGAAATGCCAATTAAACCATTTCAGTTTTAATTAAAGCTAGGTGAGTCTACAAGGTTAACTATTTTGGAACTATTGCAATAACTAGACGTTGGTCAGAAATGTGTTATTATGAACAATTTATTCGTTCAATGGCATTGTCGTGAGGTATTTGAAGTCAAATGCAAAGCTGTGTATATTTTTTTTCTATTTGAAATTTATGGGTTAAAAATTTAAATTTTATTTGTATATTTTTATGTGTATCGTTATTTCATTTGAGCAATGTTCATTCATACGATCTATTTCTATAGGAGATCGGCCGATAAGATAGATCAAAACTGCTTTTTAAAATATATGAATTATTTTTTTTAAATTCAAAACTGGGAAAGATATTTTATCACATTGGAAAATAATATCCTGTAAGCATCGTCCTTAAATGTGCCGAAAAATCAATAGCTGAAATTTAAAACATCCGATGTCTAATTCCTCTTTTGTCCCCTTTCTATATCACTACCAGAACTACACGACAGAATTTAGAGCGACAAAAGCCTAAACCTTATCCGATTTAGCACTACTAAATAACTTATTTGATCATGCAGCATTATTAAATTTAATATGGATTGAATTTACGATTTCCCGATAAAAAACTGATATTTATTTCCACAGGAAAACAACTGCTAGGTAGACATGTATAAAATATGTTCTGTGCGATAAGACTATCCAAAATTGTTTATTTGCACAATTGTCGTTGCTACTCAGCGCGCTACGTAGTTACGATCAGTCTATTACTATAAAAAAACATACAAGAATTATTTAGACTCAAAAAGCTGTCAAAAAGATAGCTTTTCTACAATAATAGAACACATTGGTCATAAAAATTAGACTAAAAAGCAAGCGGGGTTTTGGTATGGTTTTCAATAAAAGACACAAAACTGAATTGCGTAATGCTGAGGCGTCCATTTTTGCACCTTTTATCCACTGTAAATAAGGAAAAATAAGTGTTTACATCAATTTAAACTACAGTTAGTGATTTTAATTTACCATTTAAACGCATTGGTCTGTTGTTTTATTCCTACTAAGCGATATGACGTAGTTAATATTTACCTACAAAGTAACGAAGAAGAAGATTAAAAGTGACCTTATTACGAAAGTCGTAGCACTGTCAACAAGAAACCGCAGTTTGACAAAGTGAAAGTATAATGACTTGGAATTAAGTAGATTGTGCGAACTATTCGGTGCTAGTTAAACAAAACAAAAATGACGTATGAAGTAATTATATTGAACCTTAAGCCGAATTACGTAAAATCTCATAGAGCGAAGGAGGATTGTAGGGTTATGGTATTACAAGATTTCAAACTAAGTGGAAATGTAAAATCAATAACATTAAAATAAAATATAAGAACGGCTTTAAGATAGTCCCTTATCCCTTGTGTTAAAATTTATAACATAATAGAAAAAAAGGAAGTCTTCGATAAATCAGCAATGTGTGTAATATTAAAAAAGTCTGTAATCGTATGTATGTAGGTAAAATCATGCGCAATTAAATGGAAAAAAATGGATAAAAATCGATAGGCAGTCGTACCAAAACAATGTGATAAATTAAGGTATTTAATGAAGTAAAGCTAAAAAGGTTCATTTAGAATGAAACAGCGGTGGGTATATCGCTTGGTTCAATTTGGACTATAGTCTAACTAGTAAATGAAAACAACGACTGCAAAAAATGGAATTGAAAATTAGCACCAACAAATTATAAAGAATATAGGATTAAGGTTAGCTTACACGTGGCTTCATACTTTTAATTATTTTTAATCAGTTATTTGTAGTATCAACCATTAAAATTTAATCATTTATTTATTGTTTCCTCGTTGTAACTGTTAACTTAAGACTTTCATTTAATATAACACCTATCAATGTAATTTTATCTTAATTATCATCATTCCTGAGAATAATCAATATTTTGTTAAATTATTCTAATCTGCCATTAATCCATTTTAAATTAAGTTTTTAATTAAATTTTTATTTCACTAACTTTTCGTTATCCTTACTTAGCATGGTTTTACTACGGGTGTATTTGTTTTACTCTGCTCCCATCTCTAATCTATGCGGTAAAATCTATTTACGTTTTTTCATATGGTAAAAATCAATAAATAAATAAGTTCTACGTGAGAAAATGACAAATTAACATTCAATCACTATAGTTTAACTTAATTGGATGCATATTTGTATGCAATTATAATTAATATACTACTTATTAATTATGGAAACACAAACACAAGCGACACAATCCTATCTAGCAAAATGTTAACAGCTATTATGAGATGACCCAGTAATAAGTTGTTGAAGTGAAATTTAACACTTGATTTATTAGTTTGTCCGTGTACAGTGTGATGAGCTGTGGGCTGAATAAGAACCAAGAAAACAGGTTATGAGTTTTCTCAAATGCAAAGAGGAACAAAGAGGTACAATCAAACGTTAGTCCCAACAAGAAGAAGGAAATTTTACATAATTATTGGAGTCGATGCGGTTCACGAAGGCATGCTTTGGATATGAGAACTTTTAATTAATGAATTGCGGTACACCTCACTGCTACTCGTATATAAGTTTATAAATCAGCTTTACACCACAAAGACGAGCGTGAGGATGAATTTTAGACTTCGCATTGCTCTAACTCATTCATTATCATGACTTAGCATTGACGCTTTGCGTCGAACAACTCAAGATATTTCACTTTCTTCACAATGGGTATACCTGATTCGAGGAAATAGTGTCTAACCGTGATATAGGGAGTAAATGTTACCGAAGTATCACGTAAAGCACTGTAATCTTGGAGTTTTAATATGTGAAAAACAAGTCTGCACTATAAAAGTGTTAGATCCGAGATCTCTCAATTGGTACTTTGGAAGTTTAGTAATCCAATGCATTAGATTAATCAATACAAGTTATTAGGCAAGTGAGTTATCAAAGAATGAAAACAAAAAGCATGCAATACTACATTTGTACAGAGCATTTTAATAATTATCTAAAGTGCATTTTACGTGGATCAGTTGTAAAATAAATCTACTAAACTAGATACACTTAGGCAAAATAAGTGTTTGCTCTTTTAAAGAAAGAGCTACTCATCCAATTCCAGTAAAAATAAAGTAACTTAATTGTGTAAGATATATATATGTCATATCCACATAAATCCGGTGCTAACTTATTAAAATATATTTAGTTAATTTTGTGTAATACCTATTCTTGGTATGAATATTCCTCTCATTATTATTATTATTATTATTATTATAGTTATTATTTATTATGTATTGTAATAATTATTATTGCTATTATTAATAATACTAATATTCTAATTAATACTGCTGTTTTGATAAAAATTTGATAAAAATTTTTAATTCATCGTATTAAAATTCCTATTATTATCAAGCGTCGTTTTATTTATAGAATTATTAATATTAAAATTAAAATTGCTGAAAACATTTTTTTTAATAAATAAGGAAGATGAAGACGAAGTACGAAGATTTGCGATCGATTCCAGCTTAATGATCAAAATGAAGGATCTGAACAGAATAGTATGTTTTCAATTAATTGCTTTAATGAACAGCTTGAATTTTAAAATTATGCTCCGATTTTTGTTGGCTTTGATTTGACATTTCCATTTTTTGCCTTTGATAACTCAAACTTATTTTCGTGACATTATTTTATTACCGCGGCATTTTGCACGAATAAAATTTCGATTCATCGTCGGATTCAAATGAACATAATACGTAAAGTAAGGTGTTTTTGCAGAAGGCGGTGAACGCAATACTCCCATTAGATTAATTTCAATTTTATAAGACACATCAATAAATTGCCAGAAGTGTTAAAACAAGTGTCGCACAGAGGCACTGTTGCTTCTGAGTGTTTTGTATTGTCCAACGTGACATCGATGTAGCCTTATAGTTGCAATACTTAGCTATTTACCAACTTCCATGTCTTCGATGATCTTTCCTTTATGTGGATCCTATAAGGCGTCGCTTTTATTATAAATTTTTAAATTACTTATCCAACTTATCCCCATGTCACCTGACGACGTGTTATTTGATTAAAGTATAACGACAAGATTTTATTCTATACATGTATTCAATATGTAGTTAAAGTTGCAGAAGTTTGCGAATGCCGTATATCAAGTAGACCGGCTTCGTCGCTATCGAGACGCGAACCAAGTCACATTAGCTACTGTCCTACAACTTATCCACTGCGCCACGAAAGCCGTTCACCGCAAGCAGATTTCAATTATATACTAACTTGTGCTTTTTGGCCATTGTTTCTCTTAGATGGCTCCTACGCGGCATTGCGTTTGACTTAAATTTAAAACTGGCTATCATAAGATAGTAAATCTAATTTAACGAGAAGACCGGTTTCGTTCTTATTGAGCATTTATCAAATTCTTTCTAGAATTCCCCCCCCCCAGGTTTTTGAGCCAAGGCTTATTTGCGTCAATCTTGTCAATCATCCATTGCGTCACCCCAGTTACACAATACATGGACTTTTTAATTAAAGGCAAACTTATGTTTCTTGAGCAGGTTTTATTTCTGGTAGATCCCATAAAGCCTAAATTTTTAACTTGTTATCTACCGATGTCGTTTTTGAACCTACATCATGCGTCTCAAGAAGTGATATTGAATTAAAGTATAATTACACATATTTATTATATAGCTATTCTCAGTTTAAACTGAAAATTAAATAAGAAAACAATTGCAATTCATTGAGTGGATCGAGTATGGCATTACTGAGAACACTTCAAGTACTTAATTTTAATCAAAGTTGGGTCTTGATATAAACACCTGACTCATTATGTACATACATTTGTCAGTATAAACTACGAATTGTCAGAATTTTCCTCGCGGGTATCGAACTCAGCCCACCTGCTTCAGAGTCTTGAAATTCATACACTGCACAATCAACGAGGTTTATTGCATAGAAAATATCCGTTGAAAGATTTCGGAGTGCGACATTCATATGTTGAATCTCCGCGATTTGCGTTCGTGGGTCGTCGCTTTGCAATATCAGTTTCGCAAAGACACGATTTATCCCCATCTACATGTGCGCATCCGTTACGTCTTCGTTCAGGCTGGGTGCGGATTCGTCCATTTCTTCCGAATGCCTCAATATCGCTCTTACTAATCACTAGGGTTGAGATTTATTGCATTTAAGTTTGATTCATTTCTATAATCGTTTTCGTTATAAAGTTCTTCTAGCTGTCTCCGCTCTGTCTATTTTTAAGCGGATACTATGCCACCTGGGGAATTGATATTAAATTATATTACTATGCTACAGTTTTATTATATATATAATGCCCATTGCCTTCGAATATTGCACTGTGTATTTATTATTAGGAAGGGAAAACACATTTAATAGCATAGTGGATAATGGCAGTTTAGAGAATCCTTATCTCTACTTTATAATCTTTCTTTTACCAAGAAGAGAGAAAAAATGAGGAACAAGGCGAAACGTAAGACGACATTCATTGAGAAAACATTCGTACACGTAACAGCCAACAAAGCGAACAGTTGGTTAAAATTCAATCCATCAATACAAGTGTAACCAGTTCTATGACATCACTCTGCAATTCAAAGAGAATGAGTCCTACACGCGCACAGACACACACGCAGTCACAAACGCTTATGCAATTACAAATCAGCCCAAACAACAAATCGAAGTTAAATTAATAATCAGACTAGCTGCCATCCACATAATCAAATGATAAACAAGGATGCATATAAACGAAAGTTTTATAGTGAAGATAAGTGTTTTCGAAATAAATGGTAATTTTACACTTTTTTATTAAATATGTTTTCTGTTCCTGATATAAAATATATATGTTGTTAGTTTATGTATTTTCAGTACTAATATGTAAAAAATCCTGTTATAATTAAACGAAATAATATATAGATATTGATAAGTATTCATGGAAATTTCACACTCTCTCTATGTTCACATATTTCTATCTTGTTTTGCTTTCCACTTTATATATAAAGATATGTTCATTAGTAGATATTTGAGGAGAATATGCGAAAGAAATGTTTTTTATATCTGATAAAATTTCTTTTTGTTTTTTGCACACAGGAAGGGTACAATGAATTTTATTATGTCTTGAGTCCGTGCTTATTAAGCTACTTCCAGAATATATCTAGCTATCTACTTGTATAAATTGGTATATTTCCAAATGAGAAAATTTAATTTAAAAAATGGAAAGTTTGCTTTTTGAATAAGCTGTTACCGTTCTCATATTTTTTTTATTAATTAAATTTATTTTATTATGCAGCTCAACAATGTGGACCCAAAATCAATTTTGAACGAATTAGCCAATGGCATGATTTCACGTGAGGAAATCAATCGGGTAATTATCATAAAGCACACACTTTCCTCAGAATTATAATGTAATTAATATAAACGTATTATCTTCTTCATAAATCTATTGAAACATTTTGCTTAAAATTTAAATTTAAATCAAGTGTACGAAATTCAAATAAAAGCGACTGCCATTTTTTAAACATGCATTAAATAGCAAAAATTACACCGAGTAAGATTGCTTGCCGTTTTGAACCTTCTGGGCCATCATTAAAGCACAGTTCAATTTCATTGAGGTTTTTGACGAATGAAGAAGGTTTTAAGGCCGTATATGCAAATAACTTTCAAATTAAAGTTTCTGTAGTCCAACTACTCAAATAAAGGTGTATTTACCTGTCTTTTCGCCTTTACACATGGAAAAGATGCAACCAGTTCTGTCAAACAATTTTGTCTTTAACAAGCCTAGTCTATCTGCTTAAGCTATAAAGAGATTTAATGTGAAAATGAAGCTGACAACAAAAAATCCTTAATCGTTGTATCTACACAAAACAGAGCATTTCTTAGAGATATTAAAAAAATATTACGCTTTAGCTTGGGTGTACTATAAATGGAGTGAAAGAGAAGGAATGTTTGCATTTCACGATCTGTTGGGATATTTCATAATTTATTAATTTCAGTGTTAATGTGAGCTTTGCCATTTAAAAAAAATTTAAAGAGCGAAAGACTAACTATCTTATAGTTTATTGTTATCAAAATAAGTAAAAATATAGCTAAGAAAATTTTTTTCTATTATCTTGCGACGAGTTTATATTTATGGGTAAATTTGTGTTTGGAAAATTTAATGAACGGATAAATACCACTGTAAAAACGGAATGATGGTGTATGTAAAACATGCTACCTTGTAAACCGTTTATACGACAATATCAGAAATATTGTAACCTTATAGCCAATATAATTTTTCATCACCTGTATCCCGTTTAAATATATCAACCCAAAATTATGAAAAATGACAGGTTTATTTTGTCTTTGCATTTCATTTACAATTTTAAAACACATTCAGAAATTAATGGAAATGTCTTTGCTTTGATTATAAGAGACACAGTTGGTAGATTTGAAAAAATGTATCGCAAAAGTTCACAGGAATAATAAGAAATGTTGATGTAGGACATCAAGTTTACCCATTATATCTCAGAATTTAGGTCCAATTAACTTTTTAATGTCATAATCATAACGGTACCATTTTTAAATGAAAAGTTTAATGAAGTATTTTCTCGTACAGTCATGTTCTGCTAAATCATATAGTTTTAAATTACTCGAATAGTTATTATAAAGTTTATTATATTAATTTATCCGAATCTTGAAATTTTAGGCTAACATATTTCGCAAATTATTGAAATCTAGTTTGCGAGCTTCAAGTAAACACCAATCCCTTTGTATTTTAAACAGTTTGTCAGATAACATAACAAAACTACTGCCAGTTGCACGCATTGACGCGTTTCGACCTTCCATGATGATCATTAGAGTACGTCGGTAAACTGATTAGCGAGGTTCAAACCGCATTGCATATATATGGAAAGCAAAATTAGATCTGCGGTTCTCACCTATAGTAGTCCTGCATACATTTTATGTGACTGGAAATGTCGGCTGCACAATTTCTATGCAGTGACGAACATTAACTTATTGTAGCTTTCGCCACACAAACGCGCATATATATATTTAATACACAATATAATTAAACAATAATTGCAGCTTTGCTCATTCGGTTGTAATATTCAGTTTATTTATAGAGCTTCGGTTTTTGAAACTGTGCAAGTCTTCCTTTGTCTTGAAGCGAATTATATTCGTCGTATACAACATTTATCGGTCATATTAAAAGCCTAGAATGGATATTTTGTAGCACTGCCCTTATATGTTTATAAGACGCCAAAAACTTGTGAAGCTCTATAAAACATTTTACATTGTGACGAAATTAGTAATATGAAAATGCGTATGATTAATTAAAAGTTTCTTTCTAGCACTCTTTCAGTTAAAAATATTTTTAATTTCAAGCTAGCTTTTTGAAATAAAATAATTGTTTTTATTTATGGTAGGTATTGGCATTTACACTCGACAAGAACATTTATGTGAGACTGTATGCTTTTGAGGTTCTGCTCATAGAACAAGAAAATGGAAATTTGTCAATAACTGGCAAACCTAAAAGCACTGTTTCGAAGATTTATGTTTATAAAGATTTTTTGAAAAGATGATAGGCAATTCGCTGTTTATATGCATGCACATATTCTAAGATGCAAACTGAAATCAAACTGCTTTCTATCTATAAACACTAAAGAGCTTATACATTTGTAATTAACTTTTTTGATAAAATTTGCTTAAACGAGAAATTATTTGAAACAATATAAAGACATCAAGGTCTAAAATTTAATAAGTTCATTGAAGTAGAAAAGGCCTTTAAAAGCATTTTTGTTCTTTTTAATGAAAAATCAATTGTGTGGTGTTAAATGTAACAAATTCACGTGTCATTGAAAATCTGAATTGAGGCCTTAACCTGCATACAAAATTTGAAAAGCTTTTTATAGTGTGTAATGAAAGTAGTTGAAATTAACCAATAAGCTATAAATAACCAATTTATTAACAATCGTAAACGTTCTACAATTTTATGAATTAGAACTAAATGGTGATATTCTGCAATATATATATATATATATATATATATATATATATATATATATATATGCATATTCAATGCGCTAAAATAAAAAAATCAATTTTGAAGTACAATAACCTATTTTTCCTCAAATTCCTCTCAAGTATCTAAAAATGTAAAGAATGTATAAATTGAAAGTTAAAACAAAGGAGTGAATTTAAACGTGGAGAGAACGTGAAATAAGGGCACAACCAATACATTGCGTACTTCACAGTCAGTTCGAGCTCAGTGCCGTAACACGCTTTTTCTGCTTGCAGTTTGTTTATCTATAGAGCTTCGAATGTCGTTAACTACTTTTCTGTTACCGAATTTGCTAATTAATTTAGACGCTAATTCTGGAGAACACCCGTGCAAAGATTCAACACTATGTTGTACAATTACCGAGGTGTATTAACTATTTGATTTAAAACAGATGTTTAAGTTAACTACTGTTTGTTGCGAAGAACTAATATATATGCAAGTATGTATTAGGTGTTGCGAACCTAGTAACAAATTAGTTCAGTTGTGACCAGAAGGATAAACCAAAAGCAGCATGAACGGAAAGTATAATCTCATGCACATTCGTTTCGTGCTTACTGGCGACTCATCAGTAGGAGCCGGTATTACGTCCTTTAACCACTATATATTTGGTCAAAGACTGTGGTATAATAGAACGGATGGTTTATCCTTCTGGTCACAACTGAACTAATTTGTTACTAGGTGTTTAAGTTGTATGTTCTCTCATTCGAGAGCTTAAACGTCTGGTCGATCTGCCTATGTAAGTTGATCGACAACTTGAGCATGTATTTAGATAAATAATACTTGAGGTCGACAATAACATCTGTTTCTTTATGGTTGCTGATAAAATCAAGTGGGTTACATTAAATTGGGCTAGTTATTAAGCTGCATTAAATTTGCGTGTTAATTCCTCATAAAATATCTTCTGTTCTGTGCGAAAAACAGCTTTCACCATAGATGGGATGCTCAGGTAAATTGCCCTCGATTCTGGTCCCATATATTTACGTTTCTTTTCATTTAATCTTTTTATTTTTGTCTCAATCAACTGTCTAAAATAGCGATTAGACATTCGATAGATGGCTGCTTTAGTTTATTCATTACCTTTTTAATCTGGGTAGATCAATCTGTTAATTCTTGAAAAATGACCGTGAAATATTTGATAATTTATATTGCAAAAGCACGAAATTTCAACAATGCAAATACCGTGTAGACCAGGTTGGTTTATGGTAAAATGTTTTATTAATTTTATCATTGGCATTTGTTTTTATTAGTACAACCAAATAAGGCAGGCATTCATCTTTCTTATGCTCTGACGTGAAAAATATATTTGTATGTGTTTTATTGAAACTTTTTAGCATTGTTCTTAATTGCGAACTATTTAAAAACATAATAAAATTTCATCAACATACGTTATGTATTGTACACATTTACGAAGCTGTACATCTTTCGTGCATTATAAAATAAGCTTGCCCATAGTATAAAATGGCACTCGAGATAGTAATATGTTTGTCCTACTGCTTGAACTAAAATATCAATAGTCTCGTTAATTGGAAAAGTTTTAAAAAAACCTAAAATCAAAAACAACATAATCTTGATTTCAAAATTTGTATCTTGAATTCTGTTAACAAACGAATAATTACCTAGTAGTTTTCACTATGTTTCCTGTATATGGACAAACCATTTAGCTCATGGATGGAACGGAAAATTGATAATTGATAATACTGGTTTCATAGAACAACCCTTTTTTGTGTTTTCAGTAGTCTGTGCATTGTTGGTGTAACTGATCCAACTGGTTTGAGATTCTAAACGACGGATACATCAAATAAAACACGTTTTTCATCGTTTGATTGTAATCTGATTTATTCATTACATAGTTGGATTTTTCTTTTATAATAACGCTCTTGCCTTTATTAATGCGTTGTATTTTGATGTCTGCATTTCTGCTGATATCCTTAAGCATATTTAAATGTCGCTTTATCAATCCATGCTATTCTGTGCGTTTGAGCGATTTCAGATGTGAAGTCTGATCAACTAAATTAGTCATTATTTATAATCAATGCTTATTAATTTTAAGTCGTCTGTTTGTTCATAAAGGAATACAAATGCAGTCTCAAAATCAATATCTTGTTTATGTGAAGGATGAATTCCATAATTTCGGCCCATCGATTGTGCCTCAATTAGTAGCTGATCGCATTTTTATTTGTCTTTTTGGAAGAATTAATGTTCTGATGTTTTTGCTGGCTGTAATGAAGAAAGACAAAAATGAATATTGAAGAAATTGATATAAATAAATAAAAGAAATGATATAAAATCAGGAATATTGTGTGATTGAATATCGACTGATATTAAAAAAATTGTGCCTAGAATATCACAATTCCAAATCAATCAGCTAACAATGGAGGCACTATCGATTGACCGATATTATGCAACTCTTGCTTCAGATAAAATCGATGTCGATCTTACGGCAGCGTTTTAATTTATGTTTGAAAAATCAACATACTTAAAACCTACAAGCATTAGTTGATCAGGCTTCACATATGAAATCGTTCAAAGGCGCAGAGCAGCATGCATTGTCAAAAAAGCATTTAAATGCGCTTAAAGATAACAGCAGACGTGTAGACTGCTTTCTTTTCTGGTCCGAAATTAGTATGTTGTGGTTTACTTGCTTTATTTTATAATTGAATCAATTAACTGTCTAGGAAAGCCATTAGACATTAAATGCAGACATCAAATAGTACGCGCTGATAAAGGCAAGAGCGTTGTTATAATGAACAAATCTGACTACCTACAAAATTCACGCGTTTTGATTATAAATCAGATATAATGGATATAGTGAAGCGCAAAGTAATAAATGAAATTAAGAGCTTGACAGATGCCAGTTCGATTGATGAGGCCACTGCACAGAAGCTCAAGCCCGTTGGATTATCTACACTCGTAATGTATGGACTGCCGTAGATAGACAAAAATGATTCTCCTATCAATAGTCAATTCTCCGTTTCATGCATTGGCAAAATAGTTAGTTCGTATACTGAAACCACTGCACAAACTACTAGGTATTTATTTGGCTGCTATGCTTTGGAGTATGTTAGCGGAATTCAAGATAAAACTTATAAAATCCAGATTTTAATATTTTTTACTTTACGTATTTTTAAAAAAATTTCTAATAGTAGAAAATATTGAAAATTTAATTGAAGAAGTATACCAAAACATCTTCGATGCCCTATCATACTCCACGCAAGCTTATTTACTTATGTACGAAATATTTATGAAAAAATAACCGTAATCCATGGAATAACATTTATTAATAAATTTTATTTCTACAAGTCTTATGGCTATCCCAGACAGTTGATTGAGTCAATAGTTAAGAAGAAACAGAAATATATGGGACCAGGAAAGAAAGCAAACTACTTGGGAATGCAATTTAAGAAGGATGCTGCCTCCCACAGAGCACAGAAGAAAGTTGAAGCGGCATTAATACGCAGAATTAATGCAGCCAAACTACGACTATTATTCAAGGTCACATATGTGTCTTTAACAGCAATTAAAGAGGAACAGCCGTTAATATCGATCTAAAATAATATTTACAAATATATATGCGAAAGTTTTCGATCAAATTACGTAGACCGACCGACCAGACGCGTATTTACTCAAATGAAAGAAAATTGCAGATTAAACGTCTGTTTCAAGTCAAATGGTGAATACACTTCTGTAATTCATATCATTGAAACCTTGCACGTATGCACTCCAGACGTATCATTTCCGATAAGTATGCTATTTAATAGCATAAAAGAGTTATAAAAACATGAAGCAATTTAGATAAACAAGGTACAATTGGATTTGTTCAAATGGAAAAGGCAATTTAGGGCATTGAGTCTGAATTAAAGGTGGTGCACGCAATGGATTGGTTAATTCCTTACTTTCCATTCTCTACACGTTTTGATATTCTATTTTGTATTGATTTCCTATTTATATATAAAATATGTGCATTTCTTGATAATTAATAAAAAATATGAGAAAGAAACAGTTTAGATTTCTTAAAATTACGGTTTGTATATGCCCATGGAATCGGTACTTGTAGTTTTATTAAGGCTCGCATTAAAAACGAATATATATATATATATATATATATATATATATATATATATATATATATATATTTCTAATTAGGAAGAAAAAACACATGAATAAAAAAGTGGATAAAGGCCATTTATTTCGTGAATACTTATCATCGCTCTACAATTATTCATTTATATACATTCTGGGTTTTCAATTGATTATTCTAGTGGTAACAAATCTGACTCACTTTTACTTCTATATCTTGTTTTGGCTGGTTGGTAAGTGTGCATGCGTTTGTGTTTGTGTTTGTTCCTGTTTTATATATATATATATATATATATATATATATATATATATATATATATAAACAAAATAACCGCAATCCATGGAAAAACATTTATTAATAAACAATATTTCTACCAGTATCTACAGCCATAATTCTGAATTCGATAATTTTTTCACTTCGCCAATCCTAGCTCTATAATTTTCCTAACCATTCATCTTTTACCTATAGCAGTTATACACGCATACATTGATATCCATCATGTTGGTAACATGTACCGAATCTGAAACCATAGTGTTAGTAACATGTACCTTTCCGGTACTACAATGTTGGTATCGGTTACTAACACAATAGCCATAATGTTAGTATCCTTTACAGACTCGGTACATAATTTATATAGAGCGAGTTAGCGTTGAAGTCGCATTTTCGAGACTTTATATAATGTTAGCTTCACTACTGAAGGTTTACATATTCGTCTTGCAGATTGTATCGTCCTATTAGCCAAATTCCTCACCCAAATATATAGTGGTTAAAGGGCGTAATACCGGCTCCTACTGATGAGTCGCCAGTAAGCACGAAACGAATGTGCATGAGATTATACTTTCCGTTCATGCTGCCTTTGGTTTATCCTTCTGGTCAAAACTGAAATAATTTGTTACTAGGTTCGCAACACCTAATACAAGCTTGCACCTTTCACCTATGACTGTTATGATTTTACGCAATGTAGACTGCTACTTTTGCGTTACGCCATGTCAGTTATCATCGCTTTTATTTTGCATGTGTCCGTAATTAATAAGCGTCGCGTAATTTACAATTTTATCCGTTACTTTTAGGAGCAATTTTCGTTATGTTTCCTTTCAATTCTGTTTGTTGCATTGCTTTCTGCACGTTTAAGCGGAGGTTAGTTTTATATATATATATATATATATATATATATATATATATATATATATATATCTATAAACGCCCTTTTCATTGAAAATAGTTAACTACATTAGAAGAACCATTTTTTGCTAGCTTAAATTATGTTTTCCTGTAGAGCTCCTCGCAAATATAATAGGTGGACGAGATTAAGACCCCTTTGATAGCCACTTGGCATTTCTAAAATATAGGAGCATAGATCAAAATCGTTACTTGAAGGAATTCTCCTACGGTATATGTAATTTCATTACATCATATTACAATCCAGAAAAAAGGAAAAGGAGTTAAATGTATCTTATTTATAAATGTATGAGTTCTACTTCATTACGGAACTTCTCTTTTGTCGCAATACTTTAGATAGAATTTGTAAACTTTGTCACATTTCATCACCTTACAGCATAATCTGTAAAAAACAAGAAATCAACTACCCATAATATGCAATTCTAAGTTTAAACCAATTTTGTTTAACTATGTCTCGCTAAATTTCGTCACAATTTAGTGTTATGTCGATAAACGAGCTCAAACAGCCTTCCCCCATGTTTGAATAGAAGACAGATCATCAAGTCATGTAGTGAAATGGCATTTCATTTAATTTAACACCAACGTTATTTTCAATATGGCGAATGTAGCGCTACTTTAACTCAAAAAAAAAAAAAGAATTCATTTGGAGCATCTTGAGGTTTCAAAATCTTTGTATATTCTCCTCTTTTGCATACCATATACATTTTAGCGATCGCAAGATACGAAACTGGGACGTGCAATCTGGCTGTGGGTCAGTGCTATTTGGTCATTCCTTGAGGAGCTGGACATTCTGCAGGAGAACATTTTGTTGCGTGCTGAGTACTCGAAAAAATACGAAATCGCGGTAATTTTGCAAACTGTGTTAACTTGAATCAATTTATTACGTGAAAAAATTTTGATAGCCAACGTGAGAAGAATTCATCTTGACCAGGAAAACCGAGGCCTTGTCGGAGTACGTATTGTATACATCTGGATGTTAAAACTTATTTCTTGATATTTCTGCAAGTGCAATAGTCGCATGAATGGGTTGAAAGTCCTCTATGCTGCTGTGACAAAGAAATCCTTGAAATGGTCGTAGCCGTTTCTGGATATTAATCAGCACGCTGAAAATTCTTTAGGGCGGGCCCAAATAAACGAGTTGTCAAAGCACGATGCCAAAATTAAAGCATCCATTGTTTAAAATACAATTCAAGGTAACCTCTTAGCTCTGAAAGAGGTATTGGTAAAATACCATGGTGACACTAACCAGTTTTCTATTGGATGGAAACGCGCATCGATTTACACACAGTGGACTTCCAACAGCTTCCTTTTTTTATCACGTACCGCATAAGCGGATATATAGTTTATCTATTTGCTTTTAAAATTTGAGGTCTCTTGCCTCGCAAGTTAGCCGGAATTTTACTGCTGACGAGCTATGCAAGTCCCGCAACCGCATCTCTTGGCTTCAGGAGACACGAATTGCTCTGATCACTCACCAAGTTGTCTTATTGACGCCTAGTTTGAGGAAAAAGATGATTCTACTCACGTTCCAATGCGCGAGTGATCGAGTCAGGTTTGATGTTGAATTTCTGATGTTCAGTATAATAGCAAGTCTTAGATCGCGCGAGAGCTAGAAACTCACGTTTAGCCCTTGCTAGAATTATTGTAATCAAATTTGCGATCTTGATATAAATTCCTGACCCATTAATTACTCAGATATGTGAATATAAACTTAGACTTGTTTAGTGTCGAAAGGCAATTCATCCAGTAGACCGGTTTCGTCCCTATTGGTAACTTACCACATACTGTCCAGAAATTGTTGCAGACAGGGCTCGAACATGGGCACGTCTGCTTCGAAATCGGATGCTCTAAACACAGAGACACCCTGCCGCGTACTACTCTACACACAATTTTCAGTAATATACTAACTAATGTAACCTGGTTAGTCTATTTTTCTTTAGGTGGAGCTCATATGGCATCCATTTAGACACAAGGTTCCAACTAACCATCCCCAATCTGTCATTACTGAACAAACACCACAATAAATGAAGACGTGGTATTGAAGTGAAGATTCATATAATTAAACGAACAAGGGTTTCAAGGGCGTTGATAACAATTATTTTAATCGAGATTGCGATCTTGATATAAACACCTGACCCATTAATTAATTACATATGTAAATATAAACTAAGACTTGTATAGTGTCGAAAGGCTATTCATCCAGTAGACCGGTTTCGTTCCTATTGGTAACTTACCACATACTGTCCAGAAATTGTTGCAGACAGGGCTCGAACCTGGGCACGTCTGCTTCGAAATCGGATTCTCTAACCACTGAGACACCCTGCGGCATACTACTCTACACACAATTGTCAGTTATAAACTAACTAATGTAACTTGTTTAGTCTATTTTTCCTTTCGGTGGAGCTCATATGGTAGCCACTTAGACCCAAAGTTCCAACTGACAATCTCCAATCTGTCATTATTGAACAGACACCAACTAAATTTGGATGTTGTATTGGAATGAACATTTGTATAATTAAAGGAATATTGGTTGCGCGAGCGGTGATTACAATTATTATTATCAATGTTGCGATCTTGATATAAACGTCCGACCCATTAATTACTTACATATGCCAGTGTAAACTAAGAATTGTATAGTATCGAAAAGCAATTCATCCAGTAGACCGGTTTCGTCCTTATTGGGAACTCATCAAGTACTGGACAGGATACGAACCTGGGCACGTCTGCTTCGGAATCTGGTGCTCTAACCACTGAGCTATCCTGCCACACACTACACCACACACAATTTTCAGTTATATACTAACTAATGTAACTTGGTTAGTCAATTTTTCCATTAGGTGGAGCTCATTTGGCATCCATTTAGACCCAAAGTTCCAACTAACCATGCCCAATCTGTCATTGCTGAACAGACACCACTTTACATGGGGAAAGGGTATTGAAATGAACATTTATATAATTAAACGAACATTGGTTGCGCGGGTGGTGATAACAATTATTATAATCAAGGTTGCGGTCTTGATATAAACACCTGTCCCATTAATTACTTACATATGTCAGTATAAACTAAGAATTGTATAGTGTAGAAAGACAATTCATCCAGTAGACCGGTTTCGTCCTTATTGGGAACTCATCAAGTACTGGCAAGAATTTGCCG
>JAQBSW010007038.1:0-43912 GCA_029291075.1 Eudiplozoon nipponicum
TTAGTAGTCGCGAGTATATGACGAACAGACTTCATTTTTCGGTCTGACATAGAGATTCATTAGAGTTTTGATAGCATGATCATATGTATCACAGTCAACGATGTGTTCATATACGTTAGGAGAGACGTAGGAAATAAGAGTGTCTAATTTATCCGGATTCATGGATTCGACTGCTTTTAGGAGGCCACAGAATGTACGATACCAATGATTCCATTGTTTTGCTGCATCTGGTGCACTAGGTTCAACATCAAATCTATCTGGTCTGATTAGGCGTTCCATGATTGGGTTATATGATGAATAAATTGTTCTGAATCACAGTAACAAGCACAGCAAACGGGCAGAATGATTAGACAAGTCAGAAGAAAGAGTTGCCTAAAATATTAGGCTTTATTCATCATATAATGCAGATATACATGCTAAAAGACAAAACAAAACATGTTAGTATACGAACGGTGTGAATATAAATGTGTGTACAAATAAACAATCATATCACATCCCCAGTCACTTTCTTACTTATCTCTGGCACTCATGCATAAGAGCACGAGTTTTATGGCTTTTTATTTAGAAGCAGAACCGTATCATGCAACAGCCGATTTTTTATTTAAAATTTAAAGTTGGAACTGGTCTTTGGCTTTTATCCCTCCGCTCTGGATGCCTCGATTTTCATCTCATCTGCAGTAACCTTTTATTGCCTATCCAACTTGCACGATTCAGCTAGTAAAACGACTTTTTACACTGTGTGCCTGTGGGTGCATTGTAGAATCGTTGTTTTTGGTTATGTGTAGGCTTTGCATGTCAAGTCGCTCATTCCTAGGGGATGTCGATTATTATTTATAGTTACCTTATTCTGCACCCCCCTCCTAAAAAAGTTGATTATTATTTGCGCATGGTATCTGATTTTGGGGCGTAAGAGACTAGTTATTTTCAGCAGCTCAAATTTGCCCCCCACATGGGAACACTTGTTCTCATTTCATTACTCATTTAATATTAAGCGGTAATTTGATAGTAAAACCGTACTAGATGCTTCACATGATATAATATAACTGTTTCGTGGTTCAAGATCATTGCCAGTATTAACAGTTCGGCCATGCCAATTGTTAGGCCGGAAAATCCTCCTGCTAGGGACCAAGAAGTAAATCTAATTTAACCATTAAGACAAGTTTTTATAGTTTATTTGAAGCCTATATCTTTATGCATTGCCATTAAGGTGAAATTATAAATTTGGTTAAACTGATGGGCATAACGTTACCTGCGAAATAGCATTTTGCTTGTACTAAGGAAATGTTTTCCTTAAAAATTATTTTATTTATTACAAGCAAAGATGTAAGTTTCATTTAACCAACTTTCCGTGTGCGTGTACAGGCTTTTCGCCCCAAACTGTTCGCTTGGCACAAACTGGATCTTCTCCTTCATCATCATCATCATCATCATCATCGTCGTCGTCATCATCTTCAAACTTGGTAGCAGTCGGTTCGACAAGCATTAAACGTCCCGTCAACACGGGCGCCGTTTTTGCATATTCATCTGGCCAAACAAAGCTAGCTCGCCATCAACAAACAGCTACACCAGGCAAAAGTTCGATAGAAACTGCTGTGAAATCAACGGAAGGCAATTCGTCTCGCTGTTTACCCGCCAGTATAAAGGAGACTTCGGCTGCGGCGGCTACTACTACCATAACTAGTGATAATAGCAGTGGTGGTGGTGGTGGTGGTGGTGGTGAAAATCCTGATGGACATTATTCTGTTGTTGGCATGGGTGGCAGTAAAGTCGTCACTATAGCTAGTAAGTCAACATCACGTGCGGCAATGATCTTGTCATCTGGAAAAGACCCAAAAGTGTTTCCAGATGGTTTGGAGCCACCAGTATCGAGTAGTACTGCCTTGAACAACAAATAGCGTTTTTTAATTTGCGTAGAACATTTAAATTGAGGGTGTTATGCTTTGATGGCATGTGTGGGTGACGTGACGAAACAATGACTGTTTGTTTTGGTGTGTCTCTCTGTGTGTGTGTGTGTACGCGCGTAGTGGTACTCGATGATAACCGAAGTTTAGAAGTCTTGTTTTCTTAATCTCAATACTGTACTTAACCGGACTTTAGGAAAAAAATATTTTGAACTAAATGTTTTTATTGTTTCACTTGGTAACTCATTATTTAGACAACTGATTCAAATATTAACTCGTTCAGTATACTTTTAACACTATTCAAAATTTTCCCTTCACTCGTGAGTTAAATATAATGTTAGTTTCTTTTAATAAAAAATATCGTCCTTATTCATTAGTCTTTCTGCGAAAGTGGACATTTCTCTTAATTTATCCTCAATCCGGACAGCACATGGTGCGTTTGTGATTGCCCCACTTTTGTATTGTTGTTTTTGTTCTTAGTTTTTTGATTTTGTTGTTGTTGTTGTTGTTGTTGTTGTTGCTGTTTTTGAGCTTTTCGTTAAAAATTGTTTCTGTTTGTGTAAGATTCGGGTCTTTTTGCAAGACATTTTAAATGATTTGATCCTACATGGCCAAACTGATCAATAACAGACAATAAGGCTAGGCTTCTTCACATCAAAGCTTGCTGACTTAAGATAATCACAAAAATGATTATTTAACCAGTCGAGCAGAATGACGGAATCACTGTCTGTCCATATTGACTCTGCAAATTCAGAACATATTTATGCATAAATAACTGATGGTGTGCGTACTGTCCATGTTTATATTCGCGATCTTTGACGTGATTTTAATATTCTTTATCGCCTGTTACCTTCGTCTGCGTTCTTTAAATTTTATTGATTTATTTTTTCTGTTTCTAATAACACCACTTCATTTATCCTTTTTGCAGGTGTTCTTGAAATGCTAGTCAGTTTTATCAAAATAAGTATTTTATATTACGATTATGTTGTTAGTCAATCTACGAGTATTTCCATTATCCGTGAATTGTTTTCTATTCTGTTTTTTTTTATTGAATAGTGCTCAGCAGCATGTCTTACGCACAGTTTTCCCTTCCCCCAATGTTACTTTGTTTGCCGTCCATCATGATCAATTAATTAGTTTAAATCAGCATTGATTTATAATTCCGAGAACAGTTTACGCCTGCTCGATGAATTATATATTCGATTTTCATCTTTTGCTTAAGCAGGGTACTGGTTTTATGATTTATTTTTACACTTACATTCATTTCCACCTGTCCGATGTGTTATGCCTTTCGGAAACACGTGCTGTATAATAGGCATGGATTATTTATTGGTGTTTTCATTGTTCTGCTTTGTTTATTCTCTGCTCATAGCTGTGTAAACTATATCTTATAAATTGTTTCGATCATAGTCAATCAGATGGTATATACACTTTTTTTTATTTGTCTGAAGCAAAATTGACGCGGATTTATTTATTAAAAATATCTCATGACTGTTTACTAAGCCTAGTCACGAACAAATTGTTCAGGGCATGGAATCTCGTATGTCTATTGGGAGGATATATAGCCTACAAGAATAAAGTGTTGAAAGTGTACCTATGAAAAATTTTTATCAGACGTTTGGCCTAATTGATTCACCCACTAATTTTCAGAAACTGGTTTCCACCATAAATAATGTTTCGATGCTTTCCGCCTTCCTGTACATGAGATTGTTCTCTGTCGCTGGATTGTCGTTACAAATGAGACTAGATCACAGCTTGGATCTCGAAGACAGTGGTTGTTCTTTCAGCAGTTCGACCTACTTTAGCTTTGCCGAAGCCTTCGACTGTTATAGCGTAAACCAGACAAGCTGTTTTCTTGCGCCCCAAGCAGTTCAGTTGTGCGAATGTGTCTTCATTTATGTATCATTTTCTTATTGCCTTATATGTGTGCACTTTTTTGTAAGACTTTTGGGCTGGGCCAATTTCAGTATGACAAACTTGAACGTTTTCCTTTGTTGCGCAGTACGATCATTACATTTAACGTATCCACGATTTTCTTTCGTCTGTGGTATATTTGAATTTGCAGTTCCGCAAACATCCGATAGATCCTCATTCCTAAGTTCACATTTGGTTAAATCTGGTTGTGTGAGAATTGTACTGTGTGCTAGTAGAAGCATTGATTATGTTACTGGAAATGGGGTACCGAAACGTCGTCAGACAACTAAGATTAGATAGTGCCTCATTGCCGTTGTTTATTCCGAATGGCGCAGAATCTTTTGGAGTGAGGGGACGAATTAGCACCCAGCCACCACGAAAACGAACTCGACGCGTACTTGGAAATAAATATCAATCGGATCTTGCAGAACGGATAGTGCAAATCTACCACTCGCGAACAAAATCCCGGATACGTCAGATGTAGTCCCATGTACGCATGTGTTTTGTTCGTATTGACAGCTTTTCAATAAAAGACGACACCACGTTCCATTATCACACTATTTGGTTAAGTACTTTCCTCCAATTGGACGTTGCAATCTTGTAGCCTAATACGTTTAAAGCAATATGAGATATTTCATATGATTTTATGTCGTACTGTTAATGATCATAATATTGCTTTAATGTTCATAAGTCTATGTAATTGCGCCTTCCACTTGTCCCACTTTACTTGACTCAGTATTATTTCATACGTAGCTTTGGCGCATCGATGAACATGTTATGCATCCATCAATTGGTTTGCAATTTTTGTTAATGATGACTGTGGTATATTCTCCTGGTCATGCGTGGACTAATTTGTAAGTAAGTTTGCCTTGTTTGCTAAACCAATGTATATTTTTTATTTACAATGAAGATTATACACAGTTATATATTTATTGTTACTATGGACTAGAAATTGATCAAGATGGCGAAAGCAATTCATAAAGTAGGCCTATTTTTTCCTTATTGTGATCTCGGGAAGTACCTATCTATAGATGTAAGATTCCGAAGTAAATTCGCCCAGGTTCCAGTACCAGTTGCCGCATATTCTTTAAAGTAGTTAAATTTTCAATAATGACGAATCTGGTCTATCTGATGAACTATCACAACTACATTTAGTAATTAAACGAACATTGGTTACGGCAAATTCTGGCCAGTAGGTGATGAGTTCCCAATAAGGACGAAACCGATCGACTGGATGAATTTCATTTTCTACACTATTCAATTCTTAGTTTATACTGAAATGTTTAAGTAATAGATGGGTCTTGCGCTTATATCAAGATCGCAACCTTGATTATAGCAATACATTTAGTAATGTTTAGTTTATAGTGAAAACATACATTTACTATAAATCCTACCATAAAACTTCAATTTTTTGTATATATAGTATTGTGTTTGCATATCACTTGCGCTTAGTCTGGATTTGCTTAAGCTTCGACGTATATTTTTGGAAGATGTTTCTGTACTCAGTTTGCTGATTGTCAAACTCTGATGGTGTTTACTTAAAACTCGCAAACTTGATTTAAACAATAATTTTTATTGTTTGGGTATATATATATATATATATATATATATATATATATATATATATATATTTAGAGTATAATGGCTGGATATTATAACATGTTTATTGTCATTATAAAATAAAAATACAAATGCAAATAATCAGTTACAAATTCTGAAGTCAATGTACACTGGTTCTAGCGCTGGTCCAATAAGGACAAAACCTGTTTACTTGATGAATCAAATATGCTATCGTTAATTTACAATATCTTATATATATGTATATATATATATATATACATACATACATACATATATTATGTCAGGGTTTGATTAGACAGGATGATTGTTTTAAATTAAGCAGCGCATAATATAGCAAATGCATAATTTAATAGATCAATCGAGTAAATGAATTACATTTGCTATTTTTGTACTATTTAGTTTATTTCGACGATATATATATATATATATATATATATATATATATATATATATATATATATCGCATTTTTTTAATTTTGAGATGAGTTAGCACTTGATCTTGAAATAATTCGCTTACATTAACATGAAGGCTCTTAATTTTTAATGCATTGAACTTGTGCTTGTCCTTCTGTCGTGTAGTGAAAAATTAAATACATGTAGTCTGTTTTCATTTTGACTTGTTGAACTGGCATCCAGCAACAACAAAAACAACAGCATAATGTTGACATATCTGTTTCAATGTTGACCGTCATTTTTAGCTTCTAAGGAAACAGTTCCTGTTGAATTAATTTTTAAATGAAGTTACGATAACTATATTTTACAATTATTTTAATTTAACTCCTGTTTAATACTTGTTCAAATTCTGTTATTTAAAAAAAACAATACAGCAAATAAAGGTAATTATACATATATACCACAAATTTTACCCGTTTTATTTTTTATCTCCGAATTAAAGGAACAGTTCTTCGTTGTTCGGAAATGAACTCTTTCTTTACAATGATTTACTTCCTGCAACTTAATGCGCAACGAAACACTTTAATATCGTTTGCCTCACAAACTCAAAGCTTGTATGGATATTATCTTATTTTCTTCAAACATGGCACACATCTTGTTTACAAGTCTTAAGTTTGATTTACGTGTCAAACTAAATAGTTTATAACTTTGTTTTACACCATTTCTAATTTGTCGGCGGACCAACTACAAATCGGAATCACCCGTATGTATGTTTGCGTGTGCACGCGTGTGGTCATGGTCGTATTTCCGATACAATCACGTCTAAATTACCTAATAGCCTTGATTTATCATCATGAGGAAAGTTCGTGTGTAGTAAATATTCTTATTATTCCTGTTAGTCAATTCATCGTTTACGTATGCACCCACAAAGTGCAAGCCTTTTGACAGATTTATTTCTCTCTTAATGCAGGTTAACTTGTTTCTTTGAATACGGTTGTGTACGGTTTTTTGTTTAGGTGGTTTTGTGATACTCTATATGCAAACTGATAATTATGGAATTACTGTTTATGTTTGTCTTATAGTCTTTCCGTTGGCACTTTTGTTAGATAACTTTGCTAATTCGCTTTCCATCCTAACTTGCGCAACTGCAGAACATTTTGTCATGAAAAAATATGCACATTGTTGTTTTAATCTTGATTCGAGAGCACATAAACTTTCCCTGTATTCTCGAGCAAGTTCAGGTTTATTTGATTACTCATGACAAGTAGTGGGTCGGTTTAGATTTCTATTTCGGTCCCTTTCACACGAATTGCTTCTGTAATTTCGATTGAAATTTATTATCTTATTAAAACTGTTGTACCACTGTTTTTTTAAGGGCCAATTTAAGAAAAAGACTGAATTTGGGAACGAAATTGAGATATAGGCATGCCCACTATTGCTGCGATTGATAATTTCGATAAAATAAACTCAGTCGGCAATGTGCGTTCCTGTCTTTTATGTTCGCAGGTACCTACTCTCTCCCGGCTACTGCTTCTGAAAACGTAAATTTTGTTTAACTAATTCCTGTTGGTTGATATTTATGGATAAATTGTGGAAATTTCTGTTTTACTATTTTCTGCATAGAATTTTTGATGTGGCATCATTAATCTTTTTAACATTGAATCACAATGATCCATTTGTCGTAGTTCATGAATTACCTGGTTAAAATTCTAATTATCCTTTTATTAGTAAAAAAATTACTGATTTTAACTATTTTTTTCTATATTAATTAGTTATGAACAATTATTTACCCAATAACTAATTACCAACTGATCAGTCATGAACACAGTAAGAACGACAATTAAACACAATTTATTTATTTAACATCACTCATTATATAAACACACACTTATATACACTCGTTTGTAATAAAAATAGCCTTTAGAGCGTTAATCGTATATTACGATGGTAACGAATCGTTAATACTGTTAATAATAATTTTAAAAAAACTAAATAGACTGTTCTAGTAAAATGAACTGATTTACGAAAATCAATATACAGGACTGGTAAACTGAAAATAGTGTAGTGTACATACAAGAATAAATTTCTCCAAAATATAGCCGTGCTTTATATATGCTTATTTATTTATATAATTTTTCAATAAGCAATTATGACTAAATCAGTTTACTCGATGAATTGCAATTGCTACCGTATGCAATGTTTAGTACATTATGACTGTATATAATAAAAATCTTGCGTTAAAACTAATATATATGTATGGTATATTTAAATTCATATTTGTAAGTTGCATGCACCTTGTTTAGTTTCGTGTTCGTATTTGGCTTTCCTGTAGTTCTCGCATAGATTTCTGCTGCAGAGGATTTTTCCTCTGCCTCCTTTTAGTTAACTAAACGTGTTGTGTGTGGTCTTCCTGCGTGTCTGTTTTACCAGAGTAAGTAAAACTTTACCATAAATTAAAAATATTGTTCGATCAATTGAGCTTGTTATTTTTGGAGTGCAGTTGTAATTTCTCCTGAGGCATGATGTGCAAAATGCAACCACTGAGTGACAATTAATTAGGTGTGGTATTCCTTTGCAATACAAAAGTATACTTTCATTGTGTAAGGACACATCATAGTTTCTTTCTGATTTGTGTCGAGAAGCTTATTTTCTTTCGCTATTTTTCTTTAGATCTCTTTCTATACCTAAATGAACATCTTGGTTTTGCCAATTCATGTATAGAATTGGAGTTTCTCTCAATTGGTGTGTGTTGATAGATAAACGTTTTCCTTTAGTTTATAGATGAATTCCAATCTGAGCATTTAACTAATTGCTTTGAATTATCTGTACAATGTGATTTGCTCCTGCTAGCTGTTTGTCTATTAGCAAAAAGGCATATCGCCAAAGACAAGGAACTTAAAGTAATCTGAAAGGTTTTGAATTACGATATTATATTAATAAATTGATGGTGCTTTGTCTAAGTCACAGTAGAGCTACTTATGTGGCCTAAAATTTATGATAACTCCGTTTATTTGTGTAATTTTCCATTTTCGTAAAATGTTAAAAATTATCTTTTATCCTTTCTATTCCCATTGAATGCTTTAAATTCGAAAACTAGTGCTATAGTTGTGAGCATTCCACCAATCGAAAAGTTCACTGGTTTTACGCCTGGCGATTAAGTGAGCGCCGATGTGTGCGAAATACTTTTTCCCTTCAATGCATGTTTCCTTGTTTCTTTTCACTTCACGAGGCTGATTATTATTTTCCACTATGGAGAATACATTTTTGTGCTGATGCATTGTAGCGCTGAACAGATACAATTGTGCCGAGCCAGAATCAATTGGTTGGCATGACAAGAATTCTGTTGGTTAGCTAAAATCTGAGTGCTAGAATGTACCGAATAGTCGCTGGTAAGCCTAACACACGCGCATATAAGGTGAAACATTATTTTGACGATTTTGTGAACTTTAATCGGCCATACATGCATTAGTCGATTTCAGTTTACAGTATAGGTAAATTTAGTTGTAAATGGCAGAGTTGTGTAACGCTCAATAGATGCATTGTCTAATACAAAAACAGCACCAGTTTGCGATTAACTCTGGATTTATAAAGGATTTCTGACGTATTCGCCTTCTTATTCAATTTTACTGTTTTAAATCTTACTTATTGATTTATTTATTTATTGTGCACTCATTATAATTTGCGCTGTTGATTCTATGCATTGAACTTGGCTGTCAGTTTTGCTCAACACCGTGTAAAGGTAGGATGCATGCCTTTAGCCTAGTAATTAGTGTGGTTTGTGCGTGGAGCCTTATTTTCTAGTAAGGTGGTGTCGTGTCCTTGTATTTATAGGATTATATACATGCACGTTGATTCGTAATGCACAGAATAGAAATGAATGTGCTCCTTCACTCGTTCCCTTGGAATGCGCACATGAGGTTAATCTATTTTTTATTTAATTATCCGTTGACATGTGATTTAAACGAGAACATTTATTGGAGAGAATCTGATGCGCACCACATTATTAGTTAATGTTTTTATTAATTTCAATGTTGCTTCTGCTCACAATTGTATGGGTGAAGATTCTCTATTTTTTATGTCAATCTTAAATTCTGGTTAAAGGTTTATTCTTATCGCTAATGTTGTTTATATTACTATTATTAGTTGATCTCGTCTCGAAAATTTTCCATTCTCGGGTAAATGGGATCATTTGCTAATCTTTACAAACGTGAATTGAATATTGGAATAGTTTTTTCAGATTAGAATTATTCTTTTAAATACAAATAAATGCATTTCAATATTCTTTTCAATTTTTGTTTTCTTTCTCGCAAACGCCTGTGCTATACAAGTGTGCTGAGCTTGGTGCCTGAAGTAATTTTTACGAACTTCTCTGAATTCGTGTATTTTTATGCAACCTAAAAGCGTAATCGGTGGCTGTCATAATGTAGACCGTTTAATTCTCTTTTAAAAAATAAACTGTTATTTCAAAGACCGTTGGTTTCACTTGATGAGGTTCTTCATACAAAATTAAACTTATCAATTTGATTCCAGATGTGTATCCATAAACTGATGACTAATAACAGATTAAAGATGACAATCAATTTTGTGCTAGGGATGGATTTATCTATCTTTTCTGTGTAAAACATTTTGAACACCGATGTTAATTGCCATCTTAGATTTTAGATTGTATCAAAACATGAATCTAGTTATTTGAAGTTAATTAATAGAAATTATATAAAATTCAATCAAACGCAATTTCCCGTTAAGGTAGCTACCGCATCACTTGTGCAATTATTACACGTTCAGATTTAGAGGATTCGATGTTTAATGACAAAGCCAATAACGACTTGCACTACCGTTAGCCAATCAGGTGGAATTTTTTCTGGTAGCAGCCGAAACTTTCCGTCTCTGTTTGGCAAATTTGCTCTCATTCCATTTCTACCTATTTATAGCTATGTATTATCTGCGCAGTAGAGCGGAAATTGTCTTTATATGTGATAGAATGTTTGTATCGTCGTAGTAAAGAAAAGATATACTACCGTTACTGCTATGAAAAGCTGTTTCTTGCTGGTCGCCACGCTCGAAATTACAATGACTTGAGTCAGAAAAACGTATACCTAATTCCGAACGCCTTCCAATTAATTCCGATTACCGTAATGTTTGAGCTATTTTGTATATGAATGAATCAATATTAGTATTACTAATTAAAATAATATATTTTGCATTTAATACTCACTGATTAGATTTGGTAATAGGCGTTAAGAAATAAACCTTACAGTTTTGTGCTTACTACGAGATTAATAAAATTACAATACAGATGATTAGACGCGAAAGAAATGCAATAGACTAAACAAAGATAATTAAAGGTAAGCTAATTTTACTGGCCAATATAAATTTTGTGACTTAGCCCCCTTTGTAGTTAAACTTGACTATACGTTGGTACGGAGTATTGTGAAGGAATACTATTAAACACAGAATGAAGAATATCGTGTTTATAAAAATGTAGACCAAGAAGGAAATTGAAGTCTAGAATCATGAGATTAAAGAAATTATAAATTAAAATAATTATTACATGGCAAGTGCCACTGAATGTGATGAAATAAATAACCTATGTACATATTTATATTGTCAGTATAAACTAAATGTGACAAGATAGTAAATGCAATTCATCAAGTAGACATATTTCGTACTTATTGGGCACTTATCAACTACTAGCCAGATCGACTGCGCACATTGAACATTTGCTGAAATATTGCAACTCACCTACTACGCACCGGCAGCAGCGCACTACCTGTAATCGTCACTTTTATACGAGCTTATTTTTATGGCCAATCTCTCTTTCAGGTGAAAACAATTTGGTATCAATTTCTACAAAAAGATAAAAATTGACAGTCTAGATCCGCTTAAACGAACAGTGGTTGCGCGGGTGGTGATAAAAATTATAATAATCAAGGTTGCGGTCTTGATATAAACACCTGACCCATTAATTACTTACATATGCCAGTATAAACTAAGAATTGTATAGTGTAGAAAAGGCAATTCATCCAGAACCTACATCACGACACCTAGGGAGTTGATATTGAATTAACAAAAATATATGTATGTATAATATATATATATATATATATATATATATATATAATTCGGCTGTGAGTTCAAAGTGCGCATGATGGCGATAATACTACTCAATTGCAAATAAAAAAGTACATATTTCTTTTATCCAATTTCTTTTAAAGTTCAAGAAAAAATCGAGTTATTAAACTTGTATGCGTTTTAACTGAATAAGCCATCTAATGACAGAAACTAGCTTGCCATGACAGTACTCTGTTCTTGGTTGTGGATAACTAATATACTTAACGTATTGACAATATAAACTAGTTTGATGCTTGTATTACCAATTTTGTTCAATCCATTTTGACCTAAAAGATTACACATCCTTAAGGCAATATGAAAATTGTATACAGAATTATAATTTTAAAAGTAGGAGAAACAAACCAGATCGTTTATCAATTTCGATAAATGAACTCGAAGGGACAAATTAATTGATCAGCCTAATTTGTATTAAAATGTCAAAAAAATTTCAGCAACAATTTTCCACGTGATACAATTTATAGACTAAGATATACTACTTACAGTCTTTCATTCAATATAAAATTCATAACATCTATTAAGATAAGGTAGACTCATGATGTCACTGAGTACTCATGTGATTTAGGTTGTTGCCGTAATCAAACAAATATAAACTGGCAACTCACTTAACCTGTCAACATTTTGACTTACATAAGAGAATGGCGGACAAACAGGTTTGCAAAAAGATTTATTTGAAAATATGTAAAAGAAAACAACGACTATTACCCAATCTAATCTATAAGTATTTAATGCGAAAGATATTATTTAAATTATTAATACTATTATCGTATCATTCACAACAGATAGATCGAACATTACGGTAATCGGAAGAAGTGGGATGGCGTTCGGAATTAAGTAAAGTTTTTTCTAACTCCAGGAATAGTAATTTCGGGCGTGGCGACCAACGAGACGTAGCTTGTCATATCAGTACCGATACAGACATTCTATCACGTATAAAGACTATTTCCGCTCTACTGCGCAGATAATACGTAGCTATAAATAGGTAGAAATGGAATGAGAACAAATGTGCCAAAAAGAGCGGCAAGTTTCGGCTGCTACCAGAAAGAAATCCACTTGATTGGCTTACGGTGGTGCAAGCCGTTATTGGCTTTGTCTTTAGACAACGAATATTCTAAATCTGAAAATGTAATAATTGGACATGCGAAGCGGTGGCTATTTGTAACAGGAAAATACTTTTGATTAATTTCTGGTAGATCTTTAAATTCTGCGATGGAAATCTCCATTTTCTGTGCCAATTTGCAAAAGCTCCAAGGAAATTAAAAAGGAACGTGACTATCTATTATATTTCCAACACGCATTTTAGACTGCCTCATGACTTAATTAGTTTTTAAACTCAATATTTTGCGGTGTGTAAGCATTCAGGTTATCAATGCCGCGTTTTGCGTACGCGGGTAATAGCTGTACACGGGCAGTTACACAAAGATCCGATTTATCAACATTTCCAATTTTGTTTTGTCTTTGATCGGGTTGACTCATTTTTACTTCAACTGGATGTGATAGAACCGCATTTCCAGTTGAAGTAAAAATGAGTCAACCCGATCAAAGACAAAACAAAATTGGAAATGTTGATAAATCGGATCTTTGTGTAACTGCCCGTGTACAGCTATTACCCGCGTACGCAAAACATGACTTAATTGGCCTCTTAATGGCTAAGAGCTTAATTTGAGTTCATCATAATCATCATTGTCATCATAAATAGCTGTAGAAAAGTTTTTTTTAAACTGGTTCTTCATTGCCGCATAACAATCAGACCAAAAAGAATTTAATAATAATAATAATAATAATATAAATAATAAATAATAGTAATAACAAGATCAGTAATGGCTATAATGAAAATCAACAAAATGTAAACAGAAAATTGTAAAAGAATATTGATTTGGGCAGAAGTGAATCAAGCCCAGATAGAAAGTACAACCAAGGAAACACAGAAACGGGGACACCTAGATCTCTACATATCCTAAAAATTTGGACAAATTAGTTTCAAAACAGATTGACATAAAAAATGCAGCTCCATTCTGTTTTAGATTTATCATTTCGTAAACAAGAGAAAACATCGTTGTTAACTATGCCAAGATACGTTTTAAATTTGAGCTTTAATAAATTTCTTTGTACCCTTCCTATGTGCAAAAAAGAAATTTTATCAGATACAAGAAACATTTCTTTCTCAATGTCTTCTCAAGTATTTACTAACGAGTATCTCTTTAGATATAAATTGGAAAGCAAAACAAAATAGAAATTGGTGAACATAGAAAGAGTATGGAAAAACGGAAACCGACTAGACAGTTAATTACTCGAATGAGAGAAAATTGTAACTTAAACGCCTGTTTTAAATCAAATGGTGAATACATGTATGCAATTGCGCAACAAATAATCGAAACATCGCACGTATTTTCTCCAGACGTAGCATTCAAAATAATTACTAAATGCAATAACAAAAGGGAGCTAGCCACATACGAAGCCTTATGGATAAACAAATTGCAGCCGGATTTATGCAAGCAGAAGAAGCATGTTCAGGCATTGAGCTTGAACTGGATGTAACGCACGCAATTGATTGGTTTCCGTATTTTCACACTCTCTCTATGCTTGCATATTTCTATCTTGTTTTGCTTTCGAATTTATATACAAAGATATGTTCATTAGTAGATACTTGAGGAGAAAATGAGAAAGAAATGTTTCTTGTATCTGATAAAATTTCTTTTTGTTTTTGCACATAGGAAGGATACAATGTATGCCAAGATAGTTAGGAAGATTGCTGTACTAGAAATCTAAAAAAATATCACCACTGAAGATGATTCGATGCCATACCGCACAAGATTTCCAAACAAGAAAAACTACGGGCATGTGGGCCCTATTCCGGTATACAAACTGGCCCAATCATGCCCAATTAGGACGTGGTTGATTTCATCTTTTTCCTATATATCAAAATCTTTCCACTTAGTGTCATACGCCAATATGGCACTGAATACGAAAATAGTTAGTTACTGAGCATACTTAAAATTTGACCAAGCCAGCGAAATTGATGGTGCCTTATTTTTCTAACGAGCACTTACTGATTGATCAAAAAATAAGTCTATGATGCTAGCGCCACTTATTGGATTTCGATAAACTATATGAGCCATACTTCTTTGAAAAACACAGAAATCTTCTTTTGTAGTATGTGATTCATGTGATAGGCTAAGACAATGTAAACTAAGGTACGACTGGAGTCACGATTATACCACTGTGGTGAACGCCATAACTACGATGGCTTTTATGAAGATTGGAATTGTGATCGATTCGACACAAGTAACTAGTACGGCAAATTCATCCCAAACATTACAAATTAAGTTAGTCAACACATAAAAGGTTATTCTGCCTTACACACTTACATACTTGAACGGAGGTCTAGATCACACGCACGATGGGATCCTGAAGAATCTGGCCTGCGCAATGAACCCACTTTACCGCAAGCTGGCTACAGATTTTCACCCATTCAAATATTTCTTGTAAAATGCGGTGTGATCAAGTGGCCGATATAATCACCATCTTCAAATAAGTTCGGCAGCAGATTATCGAGATCTTAAATTTTACGACCATTTATAAACTAGACTTCAATTCGTATCTCTAGTTTCGCAATTGTTCTAGATCAGTACTCTATGTTGTTAATATGGGCATACTATTAGCGACGGAGACTTATGCAGGGCCAATCGGAATACAAGATTTTGTCTAGGAAAGCTCGTTGTTTATCTGGCCGATAATATTTTTCAGTCAGTTGCGCTAGTGGCTTGAACCAAATTTCATCTGCTACAAGATGTGAATGCTTCCCTCGACTGGTAAGCCGTTCTGATTCAGAATTATAAAAGATCCGTATTCCGACTTTGCTTAAAGTGGCATTTAATAGATCTAGAAATCTAAAGCGAAAACAAGTTAACTTTTTATGATTATATTGCCAACCTCCGCAGACAGATGAGAGATCCAATGACTAATTCTACAGGAATCTAAAATTCTGCATGTGTCTGCATCGCACACAGCGAACCTTATTTTTATAGACAGTAAGTTTGAATTATCGTCAGCAAAATCAGATAATTCCGATTTCGAAATTCTTAATAGTTTTATCGGGAAAAAGGCTTTTACAGTTCGATAACGTTTACTTCAGTCTTATTCTTATTTCTATGAATCCATTTTTAAAAGATAGACAAAACTGGTCAACATTGCCTCGATTAAGAAAATTCAGTAATACTCGAGGCTCGCCGCCAACAACGCGTATATAAGGTTGGTGCAGACGGTTTTTTGATCCTCTGGGGCTCCTGGGTTTCACCTTAGGATAAGCAACGTATTTTTGTTTCTAGTTTGTCTAACTTACGTGCTAATGCCTTAGTGTTGCCAAATCTATTGCAATGTGCAAACATTAAATGCGCTGACGTGACGACATGACTTTAATTTAATGAATGGTGATTGACACAACATATTTTTGAAACTAGGCGATCCGGCAATGGGCTCGGTGATTTTAGCAATATCCACAATATTCATTACATCAGCATACACGATTTTGCTGAAGTGAGATTAGGAAAGTGAAGGAAAATAGTCCAATTTGGAAATGTAGGCGTATGTAATAGCTTGATTTTTTAATCACCTCGCACGTCTCAGCAGATACGATGGCCAATGCAGTATGGAATTGTTACTTGCTGCTTCATTATTATTATCTACATACTGTAGCTCATTGTTGTATTCTCTGATTTGTTTTTTGTCATTTTTCGTTCATTCTCGAATAACATAATAGGCAATACAATTTAACAATAATTGTTTGCGCGGGTGGTGGTAACAATTCTTTAAATCAAGTTTGCGAGCTTCAAGCAAACACCAATCCCATTGTATTTAACCAGTCATCGAACGCGTTAGTGCGTTGCGGCTGGCGGTAGTTTTGTTATGTTGTTCGATGACTGGTTAAATACAATGGGATTGGTGTTTACTTCAAGCTCGCAAACTTGATTTAAAGAACATAATAGGTAGTTCATTAGATTCAAATTACGGTGACATGCGTAGGTTTGTACTATAATTTTCTGAATTAAATTTTCGTTTCGTTGTTGCCGTTTGGTTTTGTAACTTAATTACAGACTTTATCACCTGAAAGTGTCTAAATGCGAAGATTTGAGTCAGCCTGCCGTTATGCATATGCCAGCTGTAAACTGGTACCATCTGTGGCATCGTCTCATAATACCAATTCTTCAAAAAGTAAAGAGATCGTGTCTGCAACCATTCAATCTATTGGAAAACTTCGAAAAAAAACCGATGTTGATTTGCCTTGCTTTATGAATCTTAGCCATGGGTTCGAACCAAAAATTGACATAGACTTTACTATGGAGTTTACTTTGGGTAGGTTGCTTGTCAATTAAACTTTTTTTTAAAACCATAACACCATGTATACATAAACACACAAATATATCCATCCATACATACACGCATACATTAATGCATGCGTTCGTTCATATGAATGTAAATATTTAGAAGCCCATTGGTCACTACCATAAGAGAGCCTCTGAGATTCCAGGCCTGGATAATCCATATATGCGGTATGATCATCTAATTTAGAACACTTAAGTTCCTCTGAACTATCTTTTAAACTACATTACTTAATTCCACCTGCAATATTTAATAAACAAGCCATAATATTAGAATAAGATTTCTTGCAATATATATTATAGCAAGTGTGTTCACCCAAATACGCTGATATCCAAAGATGACAGAACGACACGGTGGTGACCTAGAAAACAAATATCCACGTCAATTACCTGATGCAAATTTGAAATTCCCAATAAGGTGTATTAAGAACGATAGTTGGATGCAAATTTCAATATTTTACTAGCAAAGAGTATTCAGTTAGAACCACGCAACAAAGCGTGCATGCAACTCAATAACTCAGAAAAACTTCTTTATTAACATTCCCCAAGATATGTAAAAAAACTTCGACAATATAAACAAAAGAAACTTCCAAAAATATTTACAATATTTTTTTAAAAACACAATATTGTTTTATGAAACCAGCGATAACATAAAATGTCCAAAAAATAAAATTTGATTTAATTTTATATGAGGAGTTAATTGATGTCCAATAAATTAATTAACCTCCACATTCACCCTCATATTTAAGATTATTACTCATACATTACGAAGTCCTCATTCTTCGGTTTCTTGATGACTCTTCCAGAACGAGATTCAACATGTTGTGCTGGTATATATATAAAGTACATACAACGTACATAAATGTGTACATACATATATACGTACGTGCATAAACACATATATCTCAACTAAGCGTCCGCTACGCATTCTCCCATTCTAGAACTACACTTTAAATAATTTTTTACGTGCTATGCCCACATTAAAACGAAGCTCTAGGCATTTCTTTGAAGAGATTTCTTTCCCTTTGTTATCGGTAGCATTTTAGCTAATGTCTTTAGACCAACGGTCTAAAGAGCGACATTTATCCGACTGAACTTGTCAATGACTTTGAGCCACGGAATGTGTCATTTTAATTCTTATAGGTTTTTGCTTCTCATTTCAATCATGGTTTCAGTCGACTCAAACATTGATATTATTATGGCGGGTTTTCTGTGGTGTAAACTGTCTTTGTGAATTTTATCGAATCATTAGAAATGTAAAGCGAAAACGAAACGACTATAGAAAAGGTATAGATAGTTAAGCTGGTATAAAATGATGTCCATGGTTCTTTGTCTTATTTGCAGTTAGTGGTTATTTAATGGCATATATAAGTTATTAACGAGCCTACATCTACTATGTCGCTATTAGATGCCGAATTTGAATAATTCTTAAATTTCCTTTTATGAAATATTAAAATTTTAAAGTTGAAAAATGCAAATCCGTTAATGGGTACTGTCCATAACTGTTAAGCAAAATAATTTTTTCCTGAACTTGCATGCAAAATTCTGATTATTGATGCTTCTTCAAATCATAATTTTAAATCAAAGTTCATGAAGTGCAAAGGTAAAAATAAATATTGTCAGAAACAGAAACTACTTTTTTCCATTTTTCTTCTTATGTATCTACAGATTAATATACTTTTGTATATTTTCGAAATATAATAGAAATGTTAAATCGACATGGCTAAAAGTTTTAAATTGGGAAACGATCAATCGTTTACATGTCTCACAACCAATTCGAGTTCAATGCCTATATACACTTTCTTCTGACTGCAGAAATCGGGCTCCAATTTCTTAATCCACAATGCTTTGTAAAGTTCTAGCTCATTCCTGTTATTGCATTTTGGAAATACATAAACAGCAATGTGTGATGATTGTAAATGCAAGGTTTCAAAAACTTGTAACTGTATATCTCTCTCGATGAAATTGCTATTTTTATTAGACACCATCTGTTTTATGCAACTCACAATATTTCCAATATGCCAGTGTGAATACGCCGTGCAATAAAGTGGGGTTCCCAAAACATTTACATCTTAACTAAAATTAATAATTCTCATCTCGTCACAAACAGGGCCATGGAGATACTTTGTTTATTTCTAGCCTTGAATCTATTTTGGCCGATTGAGTTCGTAAGGAGTTTGGACTTGGTTCAAACCTAGTACTTTGTTTAATTAAATAAAAATTTACAAACAAACGAGTAATCAAACGTAAGCATGCACTTATGATTAACGTGATCTTTCATCACCATTTCATTAAGCATATTGAGCGAAATTGTGGAACTTTCAGGTAAATGTATGAGATTGTCGATCGATGTACAAAGATGATCTTTTTGCTTATCAGATTTAACCTTTGTTTTTGCTTCCAAGAAGTCTTTAACATCCAAAATGTATTATTCATCTGTCAACTCCATGATCGGCCTTTCCACAGATTCTGGCGGCATTGCTATCCATTTTATACCTCATATTGCTTAAATCATCTCCGAGCGCTTTTAGTAAACTATGTTCACATTAAATATCTGGATGCACTGATTTTTCAGTAGCCTTGTATTAGGGAGAATACTTATAAAATCATATATCATCATTTCGGTTTGTTATTTATTTCATGAAAATAAGGTTTTCAAATTCACTCTGATGGAATAGACTTCAAAACTCAATTCTTTTTCAATTATGTTACAAAGAGGCTTATGGTTTATATTAGATTACTTTTAATTATTTTATCTCTAAGTTATCACTTTAACAGTTCTTTTATCTAGTTTCCGAGGAGATGTGTCAATATGAGAGCATTTATCATATAACGAATTAAGAAAATGTCTTATTTTCAATATAAACAATTCTTTAATCAAGTATGCTGAATTCCGTTTAGCCAACAGTTATACATAGTTTGTGAGTAAGTATCCAATTAACTCCTAAACAAATAATATGAGCATTATCTTCCCGATTGTGTTTCCCGGGCTTGAGCACTGAACTGTCTTTCAAAGTTATATTTTTGTAACTACTGAATGCATAACCAATTTACTCCCAATGTGCATATGATACAAATATCGGAATCTCATAATGATGTATTAGGTGTTAGCACCTAATAACAAATTAGTTCAAATATGATCAGAAAGATAAACAAAATTCAGCATGAACGGAATGTATAATCTCATGTGCACATGCGCTTCATGCTTACTGGCAACTTATCAGTAGGTGCCGATGTTACGTCATATACTCACTATATATTTTGTTGATAAATGTGGGACAATTGGGCGGTACAATCTCCTATACGAATGTGTGAACCTGCAGTATTAGAGCTAACTTAATATAAAGTCTTCGATAATGCGACTTCAAAGCCAACTCATCATCATCATCATCAGCATCATCATCATCATCGTCATAATCATGCTCAGCCATACAAAAGCCAAAAGTGACTTATATTTCACTGCCATATTACCATAAGAAGTGGAGAGAGAAAGCCTAGTTACTATGAGTGTATATAATTTTTATAAAGTTGGTAAATTAATGGTTTTTAATCCTTATACTTGTAATTGTATCGTGGAGTAATTATTAGCTGTATTATAAAACAATAATTGATTGCGCGGGTGGTGGTAACAATTCTTTAAATCAAGTGTGCGAGCTTAAAGTAAACACCAATCCCATTGTTTTTAACCAGTCGTCTTCAATGGTATACCATTGCATCGAATCCTATCACTCATCCTGTTCGCCTTTAGCACACTCTTCGGCTAATTCAAGCAAGCGGCCTTCCTTTGGAGAGGCGTTTTGCCTCCTTAAAGAAGTATCTCAATATTATTTCTTGTGAAGTCCTCTATAACTTTTATTGCACCTGTAATAATAAAAGTTTGTCAACATTTGTCAGACGCATTCGTTTGAATAAATCCTGTCTAACTTTAAATAAACTGAATATGTAATGGTTGAAATTTGTGCATTAATGATTTTTATATGAATTCCATTAATTTTCACTAGCTTATTTTCAAATCTGACTTACTTAAAGAGCTGTTTTCAGGGCAATCGAAATTTACGAAAGAGGATATAAATGTTTTGGTTTATGTAGTCATAGAATGAGCAAATGATTTCATTGGTTTTACAGCTATTTATAGGTTAATGTTTACTTTGAACTTTCATCAGTCACTTCTATTGTCCTCAGTTAGCGCATTCTTTAATTTTAATTTTAAGAGTAAATTTGGCTTTAATAACGGTTCTTACCAATGCTTTATAAAAATTATTTACTTCTATTCAGAATATTTTCAATACTACAATTTTTAATTTACTGATAACTTTCGAATTGTATTTCCAAACGATCCAGCATAATTTTATGTTCCATTTTGTACTATTGCTCGATATTATCCTTATTTATGACGAGAACTGTCCCTATTATTTATTGAAATTATCTCTTCTAAAGCACAAGTTATGAAATTAAGATACATGTCTACTATGAAGTATATATATATATATATATATATATATATATATATATATATATAATATATATATATATATATATATATATATGATTTTGTGGAGAGATCATGATTTTGACCTTAAAGATTTTGATTTGAGATACAACATGGATGTTTTCTGCTGAAGTAAGAGCTTTACTGCAGCACTAGGCAGCAGAAAGTCTATACCATACTTGCTTAGGTGTCTCTTGCATCATAAAACTTATAGAATCGTCTTTTCTCGCGCACCAGGCCGAAATGTGTTATTTTGGAATATTCAAATCAAACATGATCTTTCGGAGGAGAGAATAAAGTAAACCTTGTTTCTGCTGTTCGTCATTATAGAGGTGCTGATTGCAAGCGATGCAAGATTTCCCCAATTCCTAGAAGTGAGGGACGAGCAGGCATGAGAAATAATAGTCGTTGCGTGCTTTTAAATTTGATCTGTCCCGATACATAGGAGGCTGCGTCTGTCGACTCTTCATAGATATCTCTGGAGCACGAACCTGTGAGCTCGCGCAAGGCATCAACCAAACTCCAATTTAAGTTTTTTGTTTGCTTTTAAGTTTGCGGTGGTATTAGGTCTTCTCCAGTGCCATAAAATGAACCTTCCATCCTTAGGTTCCAACGTCAATCTCGTATGTAATTTTTTAATTTAGGTTGTACATTCAGGAGGATTCTGCAGCCAAAGAGATCCTGTCTATTATACGTAATAGGCGTACCTTTAATTTAAGTAAAACAAAAATATCAGCGAAGAGAAATTCTAGTCTTCGGCGCATGCTTTTAAATTTTATCTGTTCCAATACAAATGGAGCTTTCGCGTCTGTCGAATCTCCGTATCGCTTAAGGCACTAACCAAACTCTAATTGGAGTGTTTGTTTACTTTATTTCAAGTTCGCGACAGTATTCGGCCATCTCTAGTGTCGTAAAATGAGTCTTCTAGCCTTGGCTTCCTACTTCATGCTCTTCTGTAACCGTTTAATTTAGGTCGAACATCCAAAAATAGTCTTCAACCAGAGTGATCTTGATTATTATACGTTGTGGATGTCGTGTGTATTTGCATAAATGAGGTCCTGTCTAACTTATTTTCCTGTCTTGCATTTTTCTGCTTCCACTGGCTTCGTCGAAAAGCAACAATGGCTTCGATATAATATTAGGTTTTCCGTTGGGTTTTTCAATTCCGTAGCATGTGTTGCTCCCACAAATGTGATTAAAAGGTCAGTGCAACTTCAATGTCTAGAAGGATAGAAAGAACAAACAAATGATTTACAAAGTGAACACACATAAGAGACAAATTTATATTTAGTCAAAGCAACTTTATTTGAGCTAACTTGGAATTGGGTACATCATGTCTAATTCCTAACTTTGCTAACGTAAATTATTTAATGTTATTTGTAGGCCAGCTTTTCAAGGTGGCAGAGCTACAGCCGGGAGATTCTGTCGAAGTTGCCAAGCAAACTTTAAAGACTTTCAAATTCGAAAGGCCTGCATTTGAACAACTTTCTACAACATTGCGTCGAATCTCCACCAGTATTGATAATCATGTGACAAGTTTGTTTGGAAATACACCATCGGCCAAAAAGAGACGTGTCAATGTCGCTGAATCGGATTCCGCTAATAGCCGTTTCCTTGAAGTAAAAGTTGGAATCTACAAGAGATCAGAAGGCAATTTATTTACTGAATTTTTACCAGATGATAAGTTAACCCTTTCCGATGTATTTGGCTTAAACTCTGGTGAAATAGATCCTAGCTCAATAGACACAATGTTTGTTCTTTCTGTTGATTGCATCTTCCGGCCAGATGAGCATAAAGCAAATGTTGACGAATCACAGTACACGTTTTCTAACTTCTTTCACGTGATAAGAAATCCTGCAATATTACACGAATGTCTTTTAGAATTGAAACCACTTACTGGTTGTCCATTATTACCCATTATTAACGGAGACCGTGTATGTGCAGAAAAGAGTCGCATACACTGGTTTATTCGGTATCCGGACGAGGAGAATCGATCATGTATTGAAAACGAATCGGAATGGATTTATGTTGATAGTGGAAATATCTTTATTCCTCGTGTAGAACATGTAAACTGCCAGGTGGCGTGCTCTATATCACCGTGTGATCGGTTTGGACAATTCGGGCGGATAAGCAAGAATGCTATTGGTCTTACGCCAGACTTCCTTAGATTACCAAATGTTCCAATTTCAGGTCAGCATTGGGATATAGAAAGATTATGCTGTCTGGCGGATCAGAGGGTTGCTGTTTCCCCGCAACAGATATGTACAAAAAAGCGTGCAGCTGCTGCTCGTAATCTATCTAAGATTAGTGCAATGTCAGACAGAAGCACTAGAATTAGAATTGTGAGTTATAATTTACTAGCACATTTTTACGTTAATTCTGATCTTGCTATTTACAAGTTATTTCCTCATTGTCCGGTTACGTGTTTAAGCATGAACCATAGATGTCCCTTGTTGCTCCGTGAAATTAGCGCCTATTCAGCAGATTTCCTTGGACTGCAAGAGGTGGACAAACACGTATTTGATCATTATCTATCGCCGTATCTGGCTTCCAGCATCACTAAAGATGTTAGTTCGCCTTTTGTTGGCACTGCGTATAATTTGAGTTCAGAGTGCAACTTTGATGAGGATATCAAAATGGCAGGAATATTTCAAGCAGGCTTTCAACTTGACGCTCAATCTGCTAAAAAAATTGGGGAAGACAACGCTGGAATAAATTGGACCAAACAGCGTGATGTCGGTGTTGCTCTGTTCTACAACACTAAAAAATTCCACCTTGAGAAAAACTTAAGCTTGCCGTCTATTGTCGCTTGGGCTACACACTCAGATGAGGCACCTCCGGCTCTTCGCGATTACGTTACTGAATTACTCGCCGATAATCTACTTGATATTGATCAGTCTAAAGACGGCCCGTCAGGAAAGCGTTATGAAAATATTTTAGACGAAACAGAACGACTGCGGACTATTTTTAGCGGACAGGTTGGCGGTAAGCAGTCAAAATTAAGTCAATGGCGCTACCATGCAAATCGTAGCAAAGTTCATTGTCTTACAGCCGGATTGTTTCGTCTTCAAAATTCAAAGGTAGCAATCTTTTTTGTCTTGTCAGTTTTGTACTTCGATATTTCTGTGTGCTTCAGCTTTAAACTTTCTAATATTTGTCTTTTTGAGCAATAATTGACATTTCATAACTCGGCCATCTTACTTTCTCCATTGTAGTTACTGAACTGGCGAAAATAGACTACAGTTTTACTCCAGATAGGCTGCAATTGCAATATATTTATTTTTAAAATAATTTAACACTTTTTAAGTACACAATTGTTGCGCGTTGACTATGAAACATTGTGCCAGGTGATCTAGAAAAACATTAACACTTTCAACGTGAGCTTGACTTTTTATGAGAATTATTAGAGTACATTGTTACGATTTATTTGACTCTGGCCAAACTTATCGATCATTTCGATATATGCTTTGTTTGGTTCAATGAACAGTGGAGTTTACAAGCCTTTGGGGAAAATTATAGAAATGGCGATGTTCTAAGGTAATGATTAATATCTTTCGGATTTACACTGACTCTATACGCTTTGTTCACGCTTGCGATACGTAAAATTGAATATCAACTCGAGACGACCAATGCGTTACCTGCAACAATGTTGCTCGATACGGTGTATACAGAGAACGTTATTTGGTAACAGTTGTTTAACAAATAGAAATGTTAAAAACGTGTAATTATTACTCTTCTAAATCGAGTTTAAAACAAGACCGTGATATCACTCCTTTATCTTGCCTCATATCCGGGTTCGGAAAATGTAATTTCCCATGTTACCTGTCAGAATTACAGTCAAAACACAATGTATTACAATAATGCATAACATAATATCATTAATGAATGACTTCGCAACAAATTATTTAAAGTTCTAAAGATAGAGTTAGCTTTTGTAAGATAGTATATTTAAACATTAAGATGAAACTAGAATAAATTAAATCGAAGGAGTGAAAAGTAAACAAGTTATCAGAAAAATTGGGGCATGTTATAAAGTCGAAATAAAGATTTTAGATAAAATTAAGGTGTGACCAAGAATAATTAATTCGAATAATAAAATTAGGTTTGTGTACATCGTCTCCAGTTCAGTCTCAGTGCCCGTAAATGCTGTTTCTGCTCGCATACTCACATTTATCTGTGATATATATATATATATATATATATATATATATATATATATATATATATATATATATATATATATATGTGTGTGTGTGTGTGTGTGTGTGGCGAGGAGTATATGGATTCTATTTTTATTCAAATTTTCATGCGCTATTTGAAATGCGGGCGTATTGTTTATATTAATTTTTCGAGTTAATTTCAATAACTTCTCTATAACATTTTGTCGATCTACACTATCGGTTTCGCAAAGATCCCATTGATCCTCGTTTCCAAGTACGCATCGATTTTGTCTTCATTTTGGCTGGGTGTGGATTTGTCCCTTTTTTCCGGAGGCTTTAACATCGTTCATACTAACCACTGGAAATGAGGTATGATCTGAAGACAAACTCGATGCATAATTGGAAATGGGAATCAATCGGATCCTTGCGAAACTGATAGTGCAAAGCGACAACCCGCGAACGAAATTCGCGGAGATTCAACATATGAAGATTGCACGGCGCAAACATTCAAAAGATACTTTTGTCGATCGTTTTCGATCGCGTAAAGCTATACGTTTGCTTGGTACACAGTTTGTAGCTAGTTCAGAATCCATTATATGACCAGCTAGATCTGAATTAGATATATTTGCCTTTTTTAGTAGCTGTTTTATGCCCGTCTTTCCTAGTTTCAATCGGTCGCATGATTTCTCCTTAATATGCAAGGCTGTAGTTATCGATATAGAATTTTATTTACTCTAATCGTTTGTAAAGATGCACTCTTATCTATTTGATTAAGAAGTATGTTGCTTAATATGGAATTGTTCTTTAGAACAATTCAAATGGTGTATTTTGCTGTTTATGCCATCACTTTCCTACAGTCTTCTTAACAATATTGATGGTTTCACCGACTTTGATATGTTAAATAAAAAGAGTCATACAGGATAAAAGTTCAAAAGTAATGAAATTACGCATGTACGTTTATTGCTTAACTACTTTAGATGAACCGTAAATTTTCACTCCGTAATCCTTTGGTCAACTCGTCTTTACAGTCTGTCTTCTATCCTGAAGTTTAAGTTTGTCTACATGTCTGGGAATTTTTATATTTTAGTCAATACCACTGCTACCCGGCTGTCAATAGCAGAAGCAAGTTAACGTTGAGTAACCAAGCTTGATCAAGGAATTATACGCTTAGGTAGAAGTGATTGCATCGTAAAACAATTCTTGACCAAATCTATACTGGGTTTTTGGTGTAGTGCCGGCTCCTACTGATGAGTAGCTAGTAGGCACAAAACGCATGTGTACACAAGATTATGCCATTTGATCATGCTGACTTTAGTACTTCCACCTGATTCTGTTTGAACTAATATGTTAATAGATACGCAAAACCTATTACATAATCGCATAAATTCATTTTTCAACTAAGTAAACATTTAATTCCATATATGAATTTAAAAAGCGTGTCATATATATTACAACAATGCTTTCGCTCCATCTTATCAACTTATTTACTGGAGAAGTAGAATACAGGAATACATTGTGTTTAAATATGAAATAAAAAACCACATAGTAAGTACATATGAAATGTATATCAGTACATTATTATAAAAGTTCAAAGAGACGAAATGACTACATAGTTTCGGCGAATGTTTTGATTTAAGGTCCGCTATTTCAAATTGACTCTAAGCATGAGGCAAGGGAACGAACTGTGTCGGTCTTTTCGATAGAGTTATTCTTTTTGCTACAGGATAAGCTAATCAGACAAGCCGCTTAAGGAAAACTATTGAATTTATGTGCTTGTATTTCCGGGCGAATTTACCAGATTTTAAATTGAATGAAGCGAATTAATTTATTCATTTTATTCAGAAGTTTAAACCCATTTTCGATAGTGTACTATACAGATAAAAATATGGTCTGGAGATTGGTTCGGCTTTGACCCCAATCACGTAAATTTTCAATGTGTATTATGTGTTGTGCGCCTAGTAACAAATTAGTTCAAATATGACCAGAAGGATAAACCAAGGACAGCATGAGTACAATTCGTTTCACGCTTACTGGCAATTCATCAGTAGGAGTCAGTATTACGCCATTAACCCACTATATACTTTGGTAGGCAAATTGAAAGGTACAGTCTGCTATAAGAATGTGTAAGCCTATAGAAGTTAAGCTAGCTTCATATGTAGTCTTCGACAATGTGACTTTAAAGCCAACTCACTATATATAATATATATACCAAGCCTATAGAGAGTACCAAAACTATGGCTTTTGTGTCAGCACCCGATACCAACATTATAGTAACGAAAAGGTACATGGTACTAACATTATGGTTGCCGAGTCGTTACATGGTACCAACACGATGGATTTTAATGAATGCTATAGTTCACCGAAATTGTGAGTTACAACTATTTACGAACATCTTTTGCTCTAGTAAATCCATAAATTGTGGCTTTGATCGATATCAATTATCACATTTCGCGGTAGTCACGACTTCATTCAACTAAATATATAACAGTTAGATACTGTTTGTGACGGAGAACTTATGTATATGCAATTGTGTATTAGCTGTTGCAAAACTAATAAAAAGTTACTATAATCAAGGTTGCGATCTTGATATAATAACTGACCCATTAATTAATTATATTTGTCAGTATAAACTAAGAATTGTATAGTGTAGAAAAGGCAATTCATCCAGTAGACCAGTTTCGTCTTTATTGGGAACTCATCACGTACTGGCCATAATTTGCCGCGAACAGGGCTCGAACCTGGGCACGTCTGCTTCGGAATCGGTTGCTCTAACCACTGAGCCTCCCTGGCGCACACAACACTACACACAATTTTCAGTTATATACTAACTAATGTAACTTGGTTAGTTAATTTTTCCTTTAGGTGGAGCTCATATGGCATCCATTTAGACCCAAAGTTCCAACTAACCATGCCCAATCTGTCATTACTGAACAGACACCACATTACATGGGGAAGTGGTATTGAAATGGACATTTATATAATTAAACGAACATTGGTTGCGCGGGTGGTGATAACAATTATTATAATCAAGGTTGCGGTCTTGATATAAACACCTGACCCATTAATTACTTACATATGTCAGTATAAACCAAGAATTGTATAGTGTAGAAAAGGCAATTCATCCAGTAGACCGGTTTCGTCCTTACTGGGAACTCATCACGTACTGGCCATAATTTGCCGCGAACAGGGCTCGAACCTGGGCACGTCTGCTTCGGAATCGGGTGCTCTAACCACTGAGCCTCCCTGGCGCACACAACACTACACAGATTTTTAAGTTGTATACTAACTTATGTTATTCGGTTAGTTTTTATCAATTTTTGGTGGAGCTCATATGGCATCCATCCCCAATCTGTCATTACTGAACAGACAACAAATTAATTCAAATATGACCATCCATAGATAATTAAAACTGAAAATTTCTTATTTTACACAATAGAGTCGCTCACAATGTTATGTGTTATATCGTTGTGTTTGCGTGTCAAACACGTCTTCGGTTGAGGAACACTGGTCCAAGAATTCGCACGTTACAACTTCAAACGGAAAAAATTAAGTGAATTTTGTATTGGAACCCGCCTTCAAGAATTCGTATAATTTGGCTAGTTTATGCACGAGCATATACAGTCTGTGCGTTCTTTTAAAATTTGTTTATTCATTGTCAATTTTGTGGCTGGTTCCAATGTATAATTGTCCTTAATTTTATCTAAACTGTGCTGAAATAACTATTTTTCACGTTCTACTCAGACTTCTGATTGTCCATGCAGCTCTCGTATCATTGTAGCTTGTACACATTTGTACTTCTACCCAGGTGCGGATCGACTACGCCTGATGCAAGCACAAATTGCTCACAACTACCTTTGTAGAATTTCCCACGAGTACGCTGATAACGACAGCACAGAGCCTCTGCCTATTTTGTTTGTTGGTGACTTCAATTGTTCTCAATCCGAATCAGCGATAACCTATTTACAGCATCCAGCCGAGTTTTTGCCCTATTCTGCTAAGTACCCGTCAAGCATTGTCATTGGAAATTCTATTAGGAGGAGTGCCTCAGATTCAGACAACGCAGCAAAAGATGACTTCATTAAATCTGATGATCCCACAGATAGCTGCAAATTATGGACCAAGACTAACACTCTGTATGCTGAGAAGGAGTTTAGTCTGCAATCAATGTCTTTGGCATACTGGCCGTCTAGTCCAATTGAGTTCACTAATTGGGTACCGGGCTTCTCAGCGAGTCTTGATATTATTGCCTTCTCTTCCGCAAACCAGCATGTTCGACCGCTGAACTACAACGGATTATGCAAAGAAATGGAAGAGGTAAACCGACCAAATTTGTGTGTGTTTAAACAATAATTGATTGCTTGGGTGGATTGGATTGGTGTTCACTTCAAGCTCGCAAACTTGATTTAAAGAAACGTGTGTGTGTGTGTGTTGTAAATATTATCACGTGAGTGTAATAAAATATTCAATTTGTTAATCTGCCTGACCTCCTAATTAGAATCTTCTGTAGTAATTCAAATGTAGATTCCATTTCTTTACGACAAAATTTTCCTTTCGCGTGACGTTTTGCAGAGTTAATATTTCGTACTTAAAATCTGATTTATTCTCATACTGTCCAAAGCTAACACTTGCGAATTAATTACTTCCAATTGTAAAATTCCACGAGGTACGATCGTGGGTTGTCGCTTTTCAACATCCGTTTCGCGAAGATCCGATTGATTTCCATTTCCATGTACGTATCGAGTTCGTCTTCGTGGTGGCTGGTTGCTGATTCGTCCCTCTCCTCCGAGGGCTTCAGCATCATTCATACTAACCACTGAAAATGAAGTACAATCTAATCTTCGTTGACTGGCTACGTTTCAGAAGAGTATTTCACGTTCCGTCATCAGGCTTCTAACAACACACACACACCCAGTCAAAATTCTCACATCGGCAGTTTTAAGCAAATGTGGTCTGTGTTTACCACATTTGCTTAAAACTGCCGATGTGAGAATTTTACTGTGCGTGTGATTAGAGCCCTGGGGATAGAACAGGAAATGCTGTTCCGAAACGTCGCCGGTCAACGAAGGTTAGATCGTATCTCATTTCCAGTGGTTAGCATGAATGATGTTGAAGCCTTCAGAGGGAGTGGACGAATCAGCACCCAGCCACCGCTAAGACGAGCTCAACGCGTAGTTGGAAATGGAAATCAATCGGATCTTTGTGAAACTGATAGTGCAGAGTGGCAACCCACGATTGCAGCTCGTGGAATTTCGCAAGGTGACGCCCGCACTGCGTAATCCTTCGAAAAATAAGCACTTCGCATGTTTTGATATTGGTGGATTTGGCAATGGGTCAGATCGAACATCGGAGATATTATTCATGCAAGATGTCGTGTGAAACAGTATAACGTCTCTCCAAGAATCGAACTTATATAAGGCCTAATTATTATTTTGCCTTGCAAGGTGTTTGCCTTTTTTCGCGAAAACATTATTTTAGGACTATTCGGATTCTTACTTTCGAGTATATTCTTCAATCGAACACTCATTGGCAAAATATGAGTAGCTAATAAATCAAGTAAAGTATTTCCATTATTCGTGATCATTTATACTTTTAACTGATTGATTTCACTACAATTGCTGATGTTAATTATGCATTGATGTCTATATCTGTTAATCACTTAGTTATGCATACGTGAGTATGCGTTCACCTTAGTGAACTATACTCATTTTCTATCTATTTATGTAAGCACGTATTAGATTTGTGTGTGTGTAGCCTACACACCATATCGTTAATATCACACTTTAAATGGTAATTAATATTTTTCTTACAATGTGAAGGCATGTAATCAAGATTAGAGTCGATTTTTGGCGAGGTAGATAAATAATGCGTAATCTCGTAAACATGTAGTAAAATTGTGACAGAATGAATAATCTAACCTTTAGTATGTACATATTATTTATCATTACTATATTAAATTAAAATATTTGCAAATCCAGCGATAAATTACCTATTAAAAGAAAGATTACATTAATATAGTAACAAAACAGAATAATTGCTAAGACATTTTTAAATAATTTTTCCTCGAAATAAAGGCGCCAAGTTAGTGGATAAAATATGGTAACGAGAAATGAAGGGTGACAAAATGGATTATAATAATGTAAAAGTATAAAACGAGGAAGAAACATTTTTTTATCCGATAAAAATTATTTTATATCTTTGCACATGGAAAGGGTACTATGATGTTTATTAAATCTAGCCTTCCTAAAGGATATTTCAAATAAACTAAATGAATTGGTGTCGTTAAAATGCGGAGCGAATATTGCATTATTGTGAAAAGAGCATTATCATCAATGTATTAAGAAATAACGGTTCCCAAAAGATTTGATGCACTGTTTGCATAAGTGAAAACTACGGGTCAATCGAAGAAATCTGGAAAGGTTGGTGTATTCCGGTATTAATAAGCTAAAAGAAGATGAAGCGGTGTTACGAACAAGAATCGGGTGTGAATCTTGTGTATTAGATGAGCTAAGTCTTTGCGCAAGAATAGTATTTAGGATGAGCTTGCTGGCTAGTTTGACGAAAGACAAAGCAAGATTATTGAAGAACTTAGAAAATGATATAAAACCTGGATTTCTAGGTGATTGATACTGATAACTTTGTGCCTAACCTATCACACACAAATCGATCAACTAAAAGTTGAGGCACTATTAATGGGTCTAAATTATGGAATTCATCCTTCTGATAGAAGCGATTTTGATTTTGGGGCAGCATTTGATTAGCTATTTGATCAAACAGCTGACTTGGAACCTAATTTAGTTGATCAGGTTTCACATCTGAAATCGTTCAATTGCGCAGAACAGCATGCATTGACAAAGCAACATTTTAATGCGCTCAAAGATAACTTTCGAAATGCAGACATCAATATACTACGCACTGATAAAGACAAGAGCGTTGTTGTGATGGGCAAATCCGACCATCTACAAACGATGGAAAACGTGCTCAATGGCAATACAAAAGCCACGCGTCTAGAGCATAAATCAGATGAAAAAGACAAAGTGAAGCGCAAAGTAACAAATGAAATTAAGATCTTGACATATGTTTAATTTATGAGGCCATTGCGCAGAAGCTCAAACCAATTGGGTAATCTACAACACCAATATACGGATTTAATAATAATTGATTGCGCATTTCGACCTTCTATTTGTGGCGAAAGCTACAAACAGCTAATGTTCGTGACTGCATAGAAATTATGCAGCCGACATTTCCAGTCACGTACATTGCATACAAGACTACTTGAGGTGAGAACCGCATATCCAATTTTGTTTTCTATATATATGCAATGCGGTTTGATCCTCTCTAGTCAGTTTGCCATTGTACTCTGATGATTAGCATGGAAGGTCGAAACGCGTCAATTCGTTGCGACTGGCGGTAGTTTTGCAATGTTGTTCGACAGCTGGTTAAATACAATAGGATTGGTATCTACTTCAAGCGCGCAAACTTGATTTAAGTAATATACGGATTACCAAAAAACACAAAAAAAGTTGTTTTATGGGACTAATATTACCATTGGTCAATTCTCCGTTACCAGCAGAACAAGCTTCAGCTCCAGACGCCTCAGTCTGTTCTCCAGTGTCCTTAGCTTAAGTGAAGATCATATATTGGTTGTTGAAAAGTAGTCTCTTCCCTAGTGAGCTTGTTAGTCCCGCACAAGAGAATATGGTGTATTTTCAGATTATAATTTATTTGAGCTTTCCACAATATGTCCTGTTTTGCTACTTTCCATTCTTATTGCGAAAATAACTCCGTCAGAAATGGTATAGATCTGCTGTAAAGTACTTTTATGAAATTCTGTAATCCTTCGTACACCGTACGTTAGGTGCCGCATTTGAAACCGGGACCTGGTCATCGTAGATGCTTCGAGACAACCCTCAGCAGCTATTATAATTGTTGGGATGATACCTTGGCGAAGTTATCAGTTGTGTGCTTGGGTCTGGAGGGCTGTTCGAGAGTGTTAATTATTGTTAATAATTTTAACATCAAATTAAGTCAATAGTACTATTATATATGCAATTGTGTAAAATATGTTACGCATATAGTAACAAATTTGTTCAATTAGGAACAGAAGGATAGACCAAATTCAGCATAAACAAAAGGTATAATCTCATGTACACATGCATTTCGTGCTTTCTGTCTACTCATCGTTAGTAGCCGGTATTACGCCCTTTACCCAATACGTAATTTGGTGAGGAATATGGGAAAATTGGACGATACAATCTCCTATACAAACGTGTAAACCGGCATTGGTGGAACTAACATCAAATAAAGTCTTCGCCATCGCAACTTCAAATCAAACTCATCATATATAATATATACAGAGCTTGTTTAGGGTACCAAAACTATGGCTTCCGTGTGGGTACATGGCCTTGAAGTCGCATTGCTGAAGACTTTATTTGAAATTAACTCTATTATTGCTCGAATTCAAATTCGTATAGGAGATTGTATCGTCCAATTGTCGCTTATTTCCGGACCAAATATATAGTGTTTATAGGTCGTAGTTCCGGCTCCTACTGATGAGTCACCAGTAAGCACGAAACGCATGTGCACATGAGATTATACCTTTTGTTTATGTTGACATTGAGTTATCCTTCTGGTATTATTCTATCTAATTTTTCACTAGGTACGCAACACGTAATACGCAAACGAAGTCATTGTTGCTTAGGAAACCTAGGTCGTGAAAGGTGGACCTTTTTCGTAAAGACTCTTGACAACAGTATCAGGTTTTCCTATCTTTCTCCAAAACTTAATATGGTTTTAGTGAAATCTAATTTGTGGGCACAACTGATGGAAGTTTACCAGTCATCCACGAGATAAACTCCTTAAAGATAAGCATGTTACTGTTCAAAAATCGATCATATTCTGGTGAGCGAGCAATAAGTTTCCGTTGTCCTTAACATGAGATTGTACCACAAGTCCTGCACACGTTCTGTCGGTGGTCCTTATCTATACCTTTTTGTCGAGACAATCGGATTGAATCTCTGCTACAGATGATCGCAGCGGATGTGTTTAAACACTGGCTTATCATAAATATCAAGTTTTAAGTAACGTCAGAGTGTTACAACTTCTTATAACTGTGTGCCATATCCAACGTATGAGAAATGGCCGTTTTGCTGCCGGAGTATGATCACACCTAACGTGTGAAGTATGGATGGTCAAGCACAGGATATAAAAGTAGCATGGTTAGCGATGAAGTAACCCCTTCATATCGTTACGATGTGGATACCTAAATTCCGTCTTTATATCAGGTGACAAAGAGTTCCTATCTTATTAGTGACGGCATATTTACTGTTTTTAAATACGGAATATGAATAAATCTGACCTTGCCAAGCATTCACGAGAGTCTGAACATTATATGAATTTGGATTGTTGCGGACGAAAACAGGTGTGTGTGAGAGAGAGAGAGGAAGAGAAAGAGGAGAGATCACAAAAAGATAACGCGATTAGTGAGGGAATTGATTATTATCAAATATAGTGAGTATATTATTAGCGTAAAAGCAGCGGAAAATCTCCAATTCCAATATTAAATCTAGCTTTATCTTATGGTATAAAACGAAGGAATTATAATATCAGGTAAGAGTTTTTGACAGACGAATGTTCACCACACATTCTTTTTGAAGACTATTTTAACCATTATTAAATTTGACTTACGTTTCTTCTTATTAAACGCATTGCCTTGGTTATGTCAGTATACTTACTGTATTATTTGTAATACATTTATTTATTTCGTTTTATGCGCTCATTATTAATCATTTATAGGCTTTTATAGTAGGCAAAAATACAATTTGTAGTCAAAAGTTTAATTGGATTGGCTTATTTCTGAATGATTTGTTCTTAATCCTTCATTTCTGACTCATTTGGATAAGTTACCGTATATTGGCTCCGTATTTTACACACAATTAATTCGGCATTAGATAAGTATAATTTATTTAACCATCGATTTCACTATGGTCTTATTGAGTTACTATTGATTTACAGGACAAAATATACGGAATTTGTGTACATTACACACCTCCTGATACACATGATTACTTTGCTGCAGTCACGTGCATACGGAATTTAACTGAGGACTATAAGCCTTGATCAAATTTCGTCATGTAGATAAGCGTGTTGGATGGAAATATACTCATTGGTCTTAGTCTGTACACACACACAAACACACACACACACATATATATATATATATATATATATATATATATATATATATCAGGGTCATGCTAGCGAGGCCTTCATTGAATATGTGTTAACTTAGCTAAACGACGTAGATCTAATTGCCTTACTCTTTCTTTCGTTGTGTGAGAATATTTTCTTCAGTCTTGAAGTAAGTTCACGCAGAACATGCCGAGTTATTTAAATAGAAACAGTGCTAGAGGCTTCATCACGCGGTAGCAAGTGAGAACCGTAACGAATCATCCGTAACTGCGCGCACACACTGACAAGAATATTGTGTTATCAGTCGTATGTGATGCATCTAATGTTTTCGTAGCTTTTATCAAATTACTTCGTGGAGAGTGAGAGAATCGAATTTGGATAACTCAACCATGGTTGTAATCAACACTGAGAAACGTTGACTAAATTCAGGCATACCGCAGCATTCTTATGTTACGCTGTCGGGAGGATCGACCCACTGTCATTGGCTCGCTCTATGCTAACTTATAGCGTCCCGAACATTTTGAAGCCTTTTATCATGACATTGTTGCATGCATTAGTTACGGGTTTTCGATTGCCTTCGACGTTTAAAAGTACTGCGTAATTTTCCCACCCCATTAAGCTTTGACGTCGATGCAGTCATTGTACAGTATTCTCACGTCTTTCGGAATGACAATTTGTGTTTGAGAACGGTATTCTGACCGTCAATGCGTTGGTAATTCCGTTATATTATAAAAAATAGAAGATTAATTCCAGACTATCATAATCTTTGTTATATACGTGTATATCTGGTACGGACTACAGATAAATACTTCACAATTGTTCACTGTAGGCAAGTTTTAGGTGAAAGCCAAGCTTATGCTAAGTTTTTCTGCCAGTTTTTAACGTATTAATCTGCTCGTGCTACGTTTTTACATCGAATGGTTTCTCTTTTCTGAGTTTTTCAGTATGTGTTGTCTAGCATCTGCTGCCTATGGAAAAAAGGGCGAACCTCTCTTAAATAGTACTTCAATTTCTCTAATCACCAAAACCGTTTTCTTTAAGTCTAGTTTACTTTTAGTGTTAATAAATGGGCGATGACAGATTTTAGCTGCAATCGCGTAGACAATTTTTAACTGGTGTATTTAATCACTTTCCTCTCGACTATTTGTACCGGCTTTCATTTTGATGCTCCATAATCCTTGCATCTAGTTAAGGTGAACTGATTGCCTTGGCTGTATTACTGTTTGAGAAGGTTATTTGAACATCCTGCCCACCAGGTCATGGAGGTGATTTCATGGAATGGCTGCAGCTGAAGATGGATTAGAATGGGAACATCGTACTCGGTCACATGAAAACATCAAACGTTCACTTATGAGGCAATTAAACTTGCATAAATTTGAGTTAAGCTAGTGGAGAACGAATACCACTTCTATTTGATCCTCGTATATCAGATTGCCGTCGTAATGCGTAGGTACATGTGAATGATACAATGGAATTGATGTTTATCTCTAGTATGATAACTTTATTTAATTACTATCTCTCCTTCATCTGCGAAGTCCCATAATTGAATAAGTGATTAGCACCTACGGGTGTGGCGAAAGCTAAAAATATGACGTTTCTGATTGCGTATAAATTATTCAGCCGACATTCAAATCAAATACAATGTATGCGAATCTACTATGGGTGAGAGCTGCATTTCGAATTTTCTGTACCTTTTTTAGATTGCGGTTAGATCCTCGTTTGTCAGTTTGCTGTCGTGTCCTGATGATGACTTTAGATTATCGCAACCCATCAGTACGTGGTTAAATACAATGGGGTTGGTGTTTACTTCAAGCTAGCAAACTTGATTTAACGAATTGTTGCCACCATCCGCGCAACCATGACTATGTCGGCGATATTGTATTATTATTCGACAATCGAGATTCTATCCAGACTATTTAAATATAATAACTTGTTTGCTTATTCAAAGTCTGCAAACTTTTAAAACTAATTTGTACCATCGCCAACCCATTCAATGGTTGTTTAATTGCGTAACTTTCATACGTGTGGAGAAATTTACAGATATGCCTTCTTGAATGCATAGAATTTGTGCAGCTGAAATTTTACTGACGTGAAATGTTCTGTAAACTTTTGAGGATGAGAGCCACACATCGAATTTTAGATTTCTTATATAATCATCGAAGTTTAATTCTCGCAAATAAAATTTTGGCCGTGCTCTGATGCTAACAATAAAAGTTGGAAACATGGCTGATGATAGTTTTGCTATGTTTTGCGATTTGTTAAATAAAATTGGTTTTGTTTTTATCATAAACTTAATTTAAATATCCCAGACAATTAATTTAATCAAATATTAAAAGGTGAATTTCACAGAATCAGACGTATTACGGGCCAGAAAAGATAACAGTCTACCTAAACACCCCATTTAAGGGGGATGTAGTTTCCCGAATGGCACAAAAGGAAGTTGAAGCAGCATTAACACACACATTTAATGCAGCTAAACTACGAGTGTTATTTAGGGTAACACACTTGCCTTTACCAGCAATCAAAGAGAAACAGCCGTTAATGTCGATATCAAATATTATTTACCAATATACATGCGCAAGTTGTAGGTCAACACGTAGGCCGATCGACCAGACGGTTAATTACTCGAATGAGAGAACATTGTAACTTAAACGCCTGTTTTAAATCAAATGGTGAATACACGTCTGCAATTGCGCAACGCATCATCGAAACATCGCACGTATGTTCTCCAGACGTAGCATTCAAAGTAATTACTAAATGCGAAAACAAGAGAGCTAGCCATATAAGAAGCCTTATGAATAAACAAATTGCAGCCGGATTTATGCAAGCAGAAGAAGCATTTTCAGGCACTGAGCTTGAACTGGATGTGACGCACGCAATTGATTGGTTTCCGTTTTCAAACTCTCTCTATGTTCACATATTTCTATCTTGTTTTGCTTTCCAATTTATATATAAAGATATGTTCATTAGTAGATATTTGAGGAGATTATGCGAAAGAAATGTTTCTTGTATCTGATCAAATTTCTTTTTGTTTTTGTACACAGAAAGGGTACAATTAATTTAAATAATTATGAATGTCCAGTAAATTCTGCCTTGTTGTCATAAAATTTACTGTGGGTATGATCTAGAACTCGGTTTATTTATTTGAACTATTAATTAAATCTCTACTTTTTGTGGGTAAGTCAAATTTCACTTAGAAGTTCAAGTTGTTGTGAGACGTTTTTATGCCATTTGTTGATTTGGTGTGTGGAAGAATGATGAAACTTTGTTTTTAGGCTGCAGTACATTAGTCGAGCTCCAGTCTTAAGTCTGAAGAGTAGATTTGTGCTGTGCATAATTGTTTACTATATGATCGGTGGATATTTGCAGTAGAGCACAATGTCTACTTTCGATCTGCTCGTTTAGCCGCGATGGATAACATAGGAGCTGCCTCGTTACAGAGTCATCGCATTTTTTATTCACAAAGGAAATAACTTATAAATTAAAATGGTATTTTTTTAATGAAAGCGTTACTTCGAGTTCTGAGCATCAATCGTGTTCACTATTACTAGTGGAAAATTATTGGCGCATACCTTCTATTGTCAAATGCAGTTGGTTTATAGCTATGCATACGACATGGATTATCTAGTAAGATGTTAGTGTCTATAGGAAAAGCAGAATACACCAAAGTTCATATGATAAACAGGTGTATTTTATTAACGTATGCGTTTCGTACTTAATGGCAACTCGTGAACTCGATCAATATAATTGATCAAGTAACGTGGTCGCAAATCAAGGATTAAGTCTCTTAGGCAGACATATAATCCTAATTCTTTGACAAGCCACCTCGTTGCATTCTTATTTAGAGTGACATTTATCCTAACTGTATCACTGCTCGTATCAGTGATATTATCGTGAATGTTGATTCATCGAGAGCATCTAATTATCGTTAATTTAGCATAACTTGGCTACTTTTATCATTATAAACTTATCGCACATCTATCAAGTTGTATAAAAAGGGTGAAGTTTCGAAACGAGTTGTTTCGAACCTATATCAATTATTATTTAAATCAAGCATGTGATCTTGATATAAGGTTTATACTAACTAACGTTTCTTGGTTAGCCTTTTGTTGTGTTGTATAATGCAGGGTGGCTCAGTAGTTAGGGCAACAAATTCTGAAGCAGACGTGTCCAGGTTCGAGGCCTGTCCGCAGCAAAATTCTGAACAGTACGTATTGGGTTCCAAATAAGGACGAAACCGGTCTACTGGATGAATTTCCTTGTCTACATTATACAAGGTTTGTTTTATAATGACAAATGTATGTAAATAATGGAACAGGTGTGTATAACAAGATCGCAACCTTGGTTTAAATAATAATTATAGAAACCGCTTGCGCAACTTATGTTCATTTAATTATATTAGCCATATTCATGCATATATATTGGTTATTCGCAACCAAGAATATATAAAAATGATACGATTTTCACAATTTTTTTGTTTTGATTGTTGAGTGATGCCATTGATTAACATGAACGTTGGCCTGTTTTATTTTCATTGTGTTATGTCTTTGTTTATTGTATTTTTTGTTGCTATTGTAGACGAGCGAATTAGAACATGTCGTGATTAACGAGAATGCTGACCAAGAGAAGAAGAATCATCTACGACTTCTTGGTGTTGTCGATCTCCTTTCTAAGTCTGAAATAATCGAAAGCTGTATCGCTGTGTCGGCTATCACTAGGTTGACAGAGAAAAATGATTTGGAAGCCGTACAATCAGACAACTGTATCCAGGCTGGCAAATCTGCTGCTGACACTGGAGTCTGCGGTACGCATAAAGAGAAAAGTGAATCCTCCGCGGAGTTTCATGTCGATGACTTGTACGCTCTACCTAACCAAGAATTTTGCAGTGATCATTTAGCTCTTATTGCTGAATTTGAGTTGCAGCATGATTAGCCAAAACGGTATGAAGAAATTCAAATACTCAACCTACTGCTTCTAATTTCACTTGTTTAGAGTGTAAAAAATATATAATTAATTTATTGTGCTATTATCTTTCGTTTTTCGTGAATTTCATGGAAATTATAATGATGATCATGATGAAGATGCCGATGACATTGGTGGTGATAGTGATGATGATGATGATGATAATGATATTTATGATGATAATGATATTTATGATGATGATGATGCCGCTGCTGATGATGATGATGATATGGCACTGGAGAAATATAAATTCATTTCGGGCACTTCAAGGTACTACTTGTTATTGTAAACCGCTACCAAACACGTTTGGTATCATGGATCCCGTGTTTAGAGATCTTTTTTACATCCTTCAAATGGATGAAGTTAACTTTGTTTACTTTGTTGTTGGAAGCAAATTATACTGTGTTAGTGTTCTGACGTTATGTCGTGTCGTAGAATTATTCAAATTCGTTTTTGCCACAGTATGTCCAATCAAATATATTTCTAGTGTAAAGGCAAACGACGCATTGAGCTCCGAGTGATAATAACTTTTCCTCATATGCTTAGCGATTTTACAAGTATTTGGAAATTTGCTATTCCTATAGTCTTCAATGTTGCTATTATGCATATTATTTATTAAGGTCTACATTTTAAACATGATTGATAACGAAACTCGTATACTAGACCATGGTTTCGTCCGATATAGGCAGCTTTGAATCTGTAATGAAAATTCTTTAAATCAAGTTTTCGAGCTTGAAATGAATACTAATCCTATAGCATCTCATCAGTCGCACAGCATTGCAAAGCTGCCGTCTGTCTCAAGAACTGGCGCGTTTCATCAGAGTACGACGGCAAATTTACAATTCAAATATGGGGAAATGAAATTTATATGTGTTGCTTTCTCCTGTTGTATTCTCGTGTACAGTGTACGTCACTGGAAATATCAGCTACGCTATTTATATGTCCTACATCTGACTACTCTTATATCAACGACTTTTGGTTTGGTCAAGTTTTAGTTTTTGGTCATTACTTGCAGAAATGGGTTTCTCATTTTTCTGTTTTCTGATGTTTCTGAGTTGTGCTGATTTATTCCTCCGGTAAGAATGCTAGTTGTACATTTTCTTGCATTGATAATGCTAATACTTTGGTGTTTTTGTAGTAGAGCTGCTATACATCACCTACTACCATATTTAAGCAATGGTATTAGGTAAATGAGACGAACTAAGCAGCAAGGTGAAGGAACACAACCTACACTACCGAGGTAAGAATATGAAAAAGAGTTGGCTGAAGAATTATGCAGTGACAACTTGTAGTGCAACAGAACGTCGATTAATACTCTCTGTGTACAATCATCATTTCATAATTAGTTCTGAAGTCATTCTACTTCCCACCTATATTTAAAGATATTAAATCAAAAATCATTTGAAATACTCCCAAATCGTTTTCACAAATAAATAAGCATAAATTTCACATTTGCGCTGACTTTTATTCATAAATAATATAAATAAAATGATATTTCGTCACTGAAATTTGATCTAAAGTACAGGTCCGTTTTTTAACTTGGTGACTTAGAAATTCTGACATCTCCTAAGTGGGTTATCTGATTGACGCGTCTATGACGAACCTTGCGAATTTAATATCTAATTCATAGAATTTACATATCAACTGTAAATCCTAATTTGACCATTACTTGCTGGTCTCGACTGGCAATCAGTGGTATTAGTAAAGTTAGATGAATTACGCCTGGAGTTGAAGACACTCTTCTGTAATGTAAGGTGAGTGCCTTCAACTCCAGGCGTAGTTCATCTGATTTTACCAATGCCACAGATTACACGTCAAGACCAGCAAGTAATGACAATATTGGGATTTACAGTTGATATGTAAATTATATGAATTAGATTTTAAATTCGCAAGGTTCCTCATAGACGCCTCAATCAGATAACCCACTTCGGGGATGTCAGAATTTCTAAGTCACAAAGTTAAAAATTGTACTTGTTCTTTGGATGAAATTGAATTTGGATCAATATTAAATTGAAAATTTATATAATAAAGGAAACATTTGTTGCGCGAGCGATGATAATAATTGCTTAAATCAAGGTCGCGAGCTTGATATAAACACCTGTCACATTATGTACATACATCCGTCAGTAAAAATTAGGAATTGTACAGTGTAGAAAAAGCAATTAACTGGAGGTGATACATGCAATTTATTGTTTGTTCCTTTATTTCACTCTATATATTTTGCTTTGCCTTTTAATTTATATATAAAGAGATATTTATCTGTAAATACTTGAGAAGAATATTAGGAAGAAACGATTCTTGTATCGGATAAAATTTCTATTTATTTTTTCAAATGGATTTATGTCCTTCATAGTCTACAACTTTTCATGTGCTTGCGGTGGTATATATACTTGACGAACAAAAAAACAATTAATCAATACAATCCAGCAAAATTTATCGCATAAATCGATTAAAAATGAGTGTGTGTGACTAATAAGGACAGGTAGGAAAAAAGTAAGATATGACGACAACCTTTAGTCGAACGATGTATATTGATCATTAAAGTTTTCATAGCTTCTTATGACCAACATTGTTTCCAGTTCGGCTGAATCTCCAATTGTGCTGATCCAACGAATGCTCCAGTTTTGCTGAATGTTTTGTCATTTTTAATGTTTGTAATACTTCGTGGCTAATCGAACACAATATGATTTTAGTAGAACCTCTGTTTATTGGGATTTTAAGACTAGAAAAGTCTTAGCTGCTGCTTCGTTACAACCCTTAATGTAACGCATCTGAACATCACAATGCCATACTCGTACTTTGATTAAAAGGACGTCT
>JAQBSW010007039.1:0-43911 GCA_029291075.1 Eudiplozoon nipponicum
AACAATAATGACCAGATCTCAGACATCACTGCAATACTGCGAGAATGACCTTTACATGCAAACACGCATACACACTCACCAACTAGCCAAACAAGAAACAGAAGTAAAAACGAGTCAGATTTGTTACCACTAGCATAATCAATTGAAAACCCAAAATGTATAAATATGTATGATTGTATAAGAGATGATTAGTAATTACGAAATAAATGGCCTTTATCCACTTTGTTATTTGTTTTCCTAATTATAAGAATACTGTGTTAATTAAAGGGTATGGATATACATATATATATATATATATATATATATATATATATATATATATATATATATATATATGTGTGTGTGTGTGCTGTCATTTCACTAAAAATTGCAATAAATAAAGTAGACATGTTCCGTCCTTGTTGGGCACTCATTAAGTAATTTCCAGAATTGAAACTCTGGCGTAGTGAATGAGATTCAGTAATCTGAAACAAATATCTCCGGTTCAAATCTCGGTTGCGGCATTTCTGGAAAGTACTTGATGAACGTCCTTTGCTGACGAAACCGGCTTACTTGACGAATTGCATTAGATATCTAATACAATGTTTGGTTTATACTGACAACACGTATATTTCAAACGAAATTCTGGCGTTATATTTTTCTGAATATATATATATATATATATATATATATATATATATATATATATATATATATATATACGGAAATGAAAGTATTAATATGTCAAGACAGAACATTTATTAACTTAGTTCACTATTGCGTTGCCAAGGATATGTACCGAATTGTGAATGCGCCGCTTATCGTGAACAGGTGTTTGATGAGTTAGGATCGTAGAGTCGGCAGTTGATTTTTTTAGTCAGTATTCATTTTAGCCGTTCGCAACCCAGACTAGATAAATCTCATGGAAGGAATACATTTCTTCAGATGGAAACATCAAAATCAATGGTTCAAAAGAATTATGTTGCACGACGAGGAACAGATTAATTACCTGGCTCTTGCTGTACCCAACATTGTGTATGCATCCACTGTCATCAAATTTACTCTGTGTATATCGGCTTCCAGTTTTGGAAGCCTTATTCAGCGCGAAGTCAATCCAACAAACAATAAGTCATGGTAAATTTAGCCTAAATTGTTTTAATTATACTTATAGCTAGATCACTTAAACATAGCTCTCGTTTTACTAGGTTAGTGTGTTGTTTATATATATATATATATATATATATATATATATATATATATATATATATATTCATTGTATCCTTCCTGTGTGCAAAACGAAAAGAAATTTTATCAGATATAAGAAGAATATATATAAAGATATGTTCATTAGTAGATATTTGAGAGAATGTGTAAGAAATATTTTTATATCTGATAAAATTTCTTTTTGCTTTTGCACACAGGAAGAGGTACAATGGAGCCCATTTCAGTAAAGCCTCGCATTTCAAAAGAATATATATCTATATATATATATATATATATATATATATATATATATATATATATATATGAATGTCTGCATATGTGCACTCATCGAAATGAAATGGCAATTAATCAATTAAACCTAATGACAATTAACTAGATAAGCGTTCCCCATGCACGCGTGTATGTGCTGTAGTTGTTTTGTATTGGGAATTAATCAGTTACGGCACGTGCCCAGTAATCCAAGTGAAATTAATTTGATCTAACAGCATATTACGATTCATTAGATAAGCATACCTCGCGCAAGTGCATGTGTTTAGGACTGGAACGTAATCAGTAACATATAATTAACCGCACATGTATCACTCGTCTAAGTGAAACTAAAGTGAAAAGTATCAATTCCGCTTTGACACGCCGGACATACTTTGTACACTTACTTTCGTAAATGATCGCCAAATTGGTTGCGGGATGTTATTCCCGTTGACAATGGTTTCCGAAACCGAAAGCTAATATATACTGAGTAAAAGTGAAGATGGTGCATGCAAACTTCTTGATGGGTACAGCAGGAGGCATGTAATAAAATCAATGGTTATTTCAATGTATAATTTATGCATATGTTGTGAAAGCTGATAAAATATTATGTTTATGACTGAATAGAATTTATGCAGCGAACATTTCCAGTCAATTATAATGTATGCGAGTCTACTAGGAATGAGAGCCACATATCTTAGTTTCCATATCATATATATTTGTATTAAGCTTAGATCCTCGCCAATGGGTTTGAAGTTGCGCGCTGGTGATGACCGTGAATGGGCGGGACAAATCAGTGAGTACGGCTGACGGCAATTTTGATATTTTGCGCGACGTTGATATTCTTTCAAATCTTGCAAACTTGATTTGAATAGTGAGATTACAATTTTTGCTCATGCTAACTTGGGCACGCCCATTCGATTCTATATGAACTAAGTTATTACAAAGCACACCAGCTTAATTCATAAGCACAGATATGTTAGTCCTTTCCGATCAAGAAATAAAATATATTGTATGCTGAATATGGTGGCTATCACAATACATGGCAAACAAGAGCTGTTCAAAATTTGGTTTATAAGAACGTCTAATCAGAATCGCTAAAAAATAATCGATTTCGCAGGTTTTAAAATAATAATTGAAATAAACCTTTCGGGCATGATTAAAATATCAATCAGATTTCAGTCTAGGGTCTCGAAATCAACTCAGAGGACATAATCGATTTGTGGGAACATTCATTAAAATTAGAGACCATCAATAATTTTAATGCCTACAGAATGGAATTTATCGATTGCTTAAACAGACAGCGCAGTTAGAATATTAACTCGTGTTATAGATTAAAAAAAGTAGATTTAGAACCAAATTAGACTGGCAAAGTAAATCTCGTTATTTTATCATAATAGCATAAAACAAACTGTACTTCGAAGCTACAATACTATGAAGAGAAGTTCAACTATCTTATATAAAATGCGATATTATTCATCATATATCATACTCAATAGCAAAATTATAATCTGAGCACGATTCTCAATTTAAAAAAATTAAAATTTCCATTTGATTTTGCAGATTTATTGTCGTAAATAAAATTCCAGCCAAATTTTAATGGAAACTGGAAAAAATAATATATGTTCATCCTGAAGTTCATCTTAAAATAAATGTGCCAATAAATAAGTCAAAATATGGTTCAATAACATATTTCCTGCTAAATGTATAATAATAATCATTCATGATCGCATATATTAATGTCTGGAAAATTAAAAAATCTATCCGTATCAAAGAAAAGTTTAAAAAAAATTAGTTGTATTTTGGTGATGTGTAGAATAATAACTAATTCGTGGCTGCAATATCAAAAGAAAGACATATTTTTCGGCCATTTATCTCCTTCATGGGTTTGGAAGCACTGTCGGAATCAAGCAATTGAAGCTTTCTACATCTACCAGAGCTACATTGTGTGCTCACTTTGCATGGACCACCGTTGGCTATAAAGTTTATCTTCTTTGGATCCTCTCGGGAACAGAATCCTACAGCTTTATTGCTAAACGGAATAGAAAAGACAGAAATTTAAACGCATTTAATATCAGATAAATTTCTTTGTGACCTTCTATAATATCTCAATTTCTTTAAGCTATTTACCGTTCACATTTTTAGATTTCAACCAAATAATCCTATCCTTAATTAACAAAACCTTAGCGAAATTGCATCATAAAGAAAGGAAGAAAGCAGACGAGGATATTAAGGTTGGAAAAAGGAGTTTCACCTGGTCGAGCAATCTTACAAGGAAATTGCGCAATTGGTAAGTAGTTGGGACGAGCTACAATTTACATTTAAAAAAGTTTTAATAGAGCTTCATGCCGCATAAAATATTCTTTATACTTTGTAACTGTTACGGTTATAAAATCAGGGAAATCAAATAAAGTCTTGTGTATAAGAGAGCATTGTTATGGAAGAAATACTGATAGAGGGTCGTTTAAATTATAAATGAGTTCAATAATCATGGTCAGGCTTATAAAGATCAAGGGCTATGTGAAAAAAATTGAGTGTAATTAAGGAGCTCCGCTTCGGGCTGAGCCATTTTGTACCAATTTAATAATATTATCGTATCCTTGAAATACCTAAAGTTCAACGTACTCATGACCTAAAAAAATTATCAAACTTTATCTGAGAGCATTGCCATATCTTCAAATAAGGCCCAAACAGTAGAGGCTACTTTAGTATTGAAGATTAAAAACAGATGCGCTACGTAAAATTAAACAAGTGCGTATTTTGTAAACGATTAGGCAGTCAGGTGGAGTAATTCTACTCAATATTTAATATATTTCCATAGAGTTGTACCGCTTCAGTCCATTTAATAAATTGGAGTATAGAATTTATAACAAGTGAAAATCTGTCATATAAATCAAATAAGCTACACAAGGCAACATATTAGCAGAAATGCATAACACTTGATAACATTCATAAATTTGAAACGTGCAAAATTAATACGCAAGCTAGCGTGACATCAAAGGAAAAAGCATATATATATATATATATATATATATATATATATATATATTTATATTTATATACGTACATATTTAAATAAGTAAATTAATTAAAAATACATATATAATTTATCGTTTAGTAAAAAGGAAGCACACTCATTAAATAGATGAAAGCGGATTTTGATTATATAAAACAATTTATATAAAGCTTTATTTAAAAGAATGATTACCAACACATTTGGGAAATAAGGTTCTTCAAATGTAATGAGGAACGCATTTTGAGGGTGTTTTACATATGCCATGGCTAACAGTTGATTTTATATCAGAAACAGTTTAAATGAAATTTAAATTTATAAGCACTTTCTTTTAATTTTTATTATATACGTTTTTCTCAATGACATAATTAAAGTTGGTTTAAGGTGTATACACGTGCTTTAGCCTAAACTGAATTTTTCTTATCAAAGCCAATTATGAAAAGAATTAGATGCACATGAACATTCTTTAAAATTTAAGTATACAAAACTTTCGGAATACAAAAGAGAAAACAATTTAACACTCATTGATTGCGCGGGTGGTGATAATAATTATATAAATCAAATTTGCGAGCTTTAAATAAAAACCGATCCTATTGTATCTGAGCAGTCGCAAAACAGCAAAACTACCATCAGTCACATATAGTAAAGCGTTTCGATCTTCTATCATCATCATTAGAGTTTGGAGGAAAACTGAATGGCAAGGATCAAATCATAATGCATATGTTCGAAAAGCAAAATTAGATATGGCTCTCAACTCTAATAGTCTCGCATACATTGCACTTCACTGAAAATGTAACTTCACAATTACCATATAGGCGTGAAAATTATTTTTTTCAGTTTTCACCACATATATGTGAGCAATACAATTTAACATTAAGTAATATATTGTCCCACTACCGTGGAATACCACAAATGTATAGCTGCCGTCGTTCGCTATGACACAATGAAAAGTCGTGAAATGGAAGTTTGCTTTCATACTCTTCTTTAATCCGAATGTAATGTCTGGTGGGCTTTATCGGCTTGTTATAAATTTTGTGTTACATGTTTGCTTTTAGAATAAATTTGGATTGTTTACTTGCCTGCTATTTAGTGTGCTTTTTCAATTATTTTTATTGGCAAGTTTGTTCCAAGTGGGTCGTTTATTCATTTACTAAAATCGCAGCTATACAAATTGACCTAACCTATTATTTTAGTATTTACAGACATACTCATGAAAAATAGAAATTAAACGTTGTTTGTGCAGGGCTATGTAAAGAAATAGATGTCATTTATGCACACCGGGAAATCCGGAAATTTATTTTAAATTAAGTCACAGAAAATCGCCGTTGGCTTTTCTTATTGCATGATTGCGAATAACGATTTAACTTCCAGTGAATCCTTCAATTCTTTGAGAAGTTCTTGTACTTTATCTCTTCTGTTGCTTCGTAGGAATCCTTTATCGTGAACTTTTTGACTATGCTTTTTATAGTTAGGCTGAGACGATATTACAAAATATTGTTTCGGTGATGTGAATCGTTGGCAATTGACATTTTGAAACATTGTTTTGATTCCTAGTCGTGTTTAAGCATTGTGTGTTTTAAAATAATCTTGCGGAATTTGTGCTTTACATCGCCAAATTTATTTTTGCTTAAAACTGTAACTCATTACGCGGCATTTCGTACATCGGGAGATTCGAGTAGCAGCTGATTAGGAGAATCTATCAATATACGTCATATAAGTTGATTTGGTAAATAGTAGCACGATGCGTTATTACTGAACATACTTTTCAAACAGGACAAGTAAATAATAGCGAGATACTTTTTGTTGCAAAAGCAATTGTTAAAAAGCCGTTAAAAGTTTATGAAGCTCTACTTATCAAGCAAAAATCCAACCTGAACGTTAGAACATTTATTAGCATACCGGTTTATTCGCCGAGCACGATTGCGTAGAAGCGATTAGTATATACAGACAGAACATTAAACCTAACCTGTGCAGATATCATTCAACGTAGCGTTAGCAACGAACAAAATCAGTCGAGGAAAACAACATACAGCAAACTAATATAACCTGGAGAAAGTAAGATTACCGGCTTGTTAATACCCTGAAGCAGTACGGAAGACGCCTAATGCTCGAGCAAGAACACCACGGGACCACAATAAACAAACAGGCAAAAAAAATCTGGATGAGAAACATAAAGCAGAAATAATTTCGACTATACTTGTGCAAAGTATTCACAAAAAAACGCCAACAAACACCGTAAAAATATTTGTTCAATAGGAACAAAAATCTGCTCAATTCGGCAAACTCGTCGAGTGCTCTGAGAATTCTCCGCAACCAGGGCTTAAATGGGGCACACAGGCTTCGGAGTATTGCCCTCAAAACACCGCGTCATCCCTGACGCACGTCGCACACTATTTGCGGTCATACAAATAATTGTAATTTTGAATAGTATTTCTTTGTGGCGGAATTTATTTGGTATCTCTTTGAATTAAAGTTCTTATTAGCCACCACCGATTCCTAATTTGAAACGGACAACTTGCCAGCAGGATAACGATATTGAATTAAAGTTCAATGGAAAGATTTGGTGATATATTTTATGCCTGTAAAAACTACACATTGCTTGATGTAGCAAAGTTAATTCCTTACGTAGACTGGAATCGTTCGTAATTGGCTTGTTAATTTCCTTCTTTAATATGCGAAATAAATAGTTAACACTGACAAAATTTTTCTAATCAAAATCCTGCAATATAACTTCAGCAAAGATTATAAAATAAATTATCAGTTTAAGGTAGAGATTCTATTCATCTTCTAAACCGGTGTTCTTCTTATTAAAATATTTATGTGTAAAGATGGCGAGAGATAGAGTGAGAGAAGTAGAGGGAGCAATAAACTATGTAGTGACGGCGCAAGTTCAAATGACAACGTGGACATTCGATACCAATGTACGGTCATACTAAAGTGCAAACATGCTAGTGCAAGTAACATACAGCCACCAATATCCATCATGCCAATGGTAAATTAATCACCGTAAAATTAGCAAACGAATTTTTATTGTCAGGCCAAGACAGTTTGAGATATAGCATAATAGCACAAAGAAAAATATATTTAAACGAAAAGATTGGGCAATGGAAATTTCATTTCATTATGGTCCAATATAGGCTACCATGTTTCAAGATACACTGTATTTTGTACATAAATGCATACAAATAAATAAATATTAATTTTTACCATTGCTGGAATGATACAGAATAGTGGTAAATATGGGATTCGTAAATAATGTCACTTTAAACAATAGTACAAGAACCCATGCAATGCTAATTTCGTAGAATTCAATAAATTGGGATAAAATGTATGTTGTGTAATATGATTTCTAGGTTTGAAAGAAATATAACATCGTCGACAAAAATACAATCTGATTTTTATCTTTTCTTTATTTCAGCCATGGAAAGCACGAGTAAATATAAAATGAAAATGAAGCATTACTATGCAATTTTTTTGTAAATTAGTTGTGATCATCTTCGCTGTAGCCGAATTGTTCGGCAAATAATAAAATCCCATCGTCATCCTGTTATTGAATATGTAAATGAGAAAAGTAAACCTTTTGATCGCGAACTGCGAAACCCGAACTTCAATCAAGTGAGCGCACTATTAAGATTTAATTTAAGTAAAGTTGTAGAAATGCAGATGGACGTAAAAATTATAAACTTGATTATTAAATACTACAATGAATGCTTATAATTCATTTTGCAAAGAAAGAAGTAGTTTACAATAAGTATGTCAGGCGTAATTACGTTTATACGAAATATATCGTAAGATTTCGGTATTTGCATATCTATGAAAAACATATCGATTTTACATTATATGCTTAAAAGTAATTCCGATATCGTTAGACAATGACTGTTTTTGCTGTAAAGAATATTATCACAGAACTGTTTAGACCATGAAAAATCCTATATAAAGCTTTATAACTACACTTCGTTTGGCATTTCTGATGAACGAATGAGCGGCAGAAGTATTGGTTGAAATAGCCGAATTCCAGAATCACGATAAGGAACGGAAAAAAGTATATGAGACTAAACGTACAATTATTTCACGGCGGTGATAAATACTGGTCAGTACGTGATAAATTCCCAAACTGGTTTACTGGGTGAATGTCCTTTTTTACACTATACAATTCTTAGTTTATACTGGCATATGTAAGTAATTAATGAGTCATGTGCTTATATCAAGATCGTAACCTTACTTATAGTAATTCTTATCACCATTCGCGCAACCAATGAACGTTTACTTATATAAATGTTCATTTCAAAACCACTTCCCTATGTAGTGTGGCGTCTGTTTAGTGATATGACAGGTAGGAGATAGTTAGTTGGAACTTTGGGTCTAAATGGATGCCATATGAGCTCCACCTAAAATAAAGAAGACTAACCGAGTTACATTAGTTAGTATATAACTGAAAATTGTGTGTAGTGTGCGACAGTGTGGCTGGATGTTTAGAGCTTCAGATTCCGAAGCAGACGCGTCCAGGTTCGAGTCTTTTCAGTGGCAAATTCTTACCAGTACGTGATAAGTTCCCAATAAGGACAAATTGGGCTACTGGATGAATTGTCTTTTCTGCAATACAAAATTATTAAGTTAAACTGATATACATAAGTATTTAATGGGCCAGGAGCTTACATCAAGATCGCAACCTTGATTATTGTAAAGGATATGAGGCTGTTAGATACTGTTTGTGGCGGAGAAATATATATATATATATATATATATATATATATATATATATATATATATATATATATATATATATATATATATATATATATGCAATTATGCATTAGGTGTTACGCATTTAATAACAAATTAGATAAAAGATATCCAGTAGGATAAACCAAAGACAGTATGAACGGAAAGTATAATCTCATGCACATTCGTTTCGTGCTTACTGGCGACTCGTCAGTAGGAGCCGGTATTACGCCCATTTAATCACTAAATATTTGGGTAAATTATGTGGAAAAATAGGACGGTAAAATCTACTATACGAATTTGTAAACCTGCAGTAGTGAAGCTAACACGTATGAAGTCTTCGACAATGCGTCTTCAGATCTAACTCAATCTATATAATATAAATAGCGAGGCTGTAACGGATACCAAAACTAAGGCTATTGTGTCAGTATCCAATACCAACATTAAAGTACTGAAAAGGTACATGGTACTAACACTATGGTTGCCGAATCAGTACATGGTACCACCAGGATGGATTTCATTGTATGGTATAGTTCACCATAATTGAGTACTACAAATATTTTTGAACATCTGTTACTCCAGTAAATCCATACACTCTGGCCTTGATCGATATCAATTGTCACATTTCGCGGCAATCATGAGGATACGAAACAAATGGAAACGAATCGGCTAAAGATAGAATGCGACCATCCTCGTTGGTTATTACAAAAGAATCACACAGCTTGTTATAATATGATAATACTTCTAGATTTTCCCGTCTGAGCCACGACAATTATAATTTGAATGTTTCAATTTGTATTTGTTAGTCTTCCTCCGTTTGTTAAATAAACTTTTACACGACCATTCTTTGAAACGAATACATATTTTATGCTATATGTATGACTAACAAGTGTATGTACTAAAAAGTTAATTTATAGACCATCAGTAGGGTATGCCAAAAGCAGCATGAAAAGAGGCGTAATAATATTTAGCATATGTTTTTTGCTTACTGCCAACTCATCACTAATACTCGCTAAGCACAAATTTATATTCGATAAAACAATTTAGGCTAGTAGGAAATAAAACGTCTGCCTATTAGAGTCTTAGTAGATATGACTTAATAGCTTTTTATAAAATTGACTAAGCTGCCTCTTTATTGTGCAATACATACAGAAGGTTTCAACGTGCAACTGCACCAAATTTCTCAATTAAACTAATAATGGATTTGGAGCGTCTTGCTGGCATCAACTGACGAGTCGCTAGTGCACACAAAAAGGCACTTGAACTTGAGACAACCTAATTGTTCATTCTGATTTTGGAATGCTAATTAATTCCTAAACGAAATATCTTGACTCTAGTTACGAAATGTACGATAAAAAAATGAATATGTGTTGGATTTCAAAATCTAAGAATATATAACGACTAAGGTTTGTCGGGATAAGTTTTTGAGATCGAACACCGCATCACTGCATAACATTACACAATTGGTTAGATCGGGATTAATTACACGATTTCCTAAGTTAAGATACTTTTTTAATTCAACTGGACATATTTCTAGCAATTATAATGATTATACTAATGTTTAACAGTTATACGGCTAGGAGGAATTAATATATATATATATATATATATATGCAAGTGTGTATTATGTATTCTGCACCAGATGGATAAAAAACAGCATGAACGAAAAGTATAATCTCGCATGAAGATTTATTTTATTGTTACTGTCGACTCATCAGTAGGAGCCGGTATTACGCCCCATACGCATTATATATTTGAATGAGTAATGTGGGACAACTGGACGGGACAATCTCCTATACGAATGGGTATACCAGCAGTAGTGGAGTTAACATGATAAAAAGTCTGTGAAATTGCGATTTTAAAGGAAACTCGCTACATATAATATATAAAAAGCCTATAAAATATGAAAACATTACTGTTGGGGAGTTGGTACTCGGTACAACCACCATGTTTGTCGAGTCGATACATAGTACCAATACAATGAATTTCGAGATATGTTAAATTTCAACAAAATTGAGAATTAAAACTATTTATGAACATCTGTTATTCCAGCAAATCCAAAGGAAATTGTACCGCCCAATTGTCCCTAATTCTTCATCTAAATATATAATGGGTATAGCGCGTAATACTGGCTCCTATTGATGACTAGCCAGTAAGCACGAAACGAATGTGCAAATGAGATTATACCTTCCGTTCATGCTGAATTTTGTTTATCCTTCTGGTCCTATTTGAACTTATTCATTAGAAGGTGCGCAACACGTAATACACAATTACACTAAAGTTTGTTTCGGATAATAGCTTTCGAAAAATGTATAATACATTCCTCAATTTGTTAAAGAAGTCATTAAAGAAAAGAATGTTGTTTAAAATTTAGATTAAATATATACAACGCTTGTTCTATATCCAAAATTCATTAATTATGTTGTAATTCTAATTTTTTTAGCTCACCCTCTATATATATAATACCTGTTTAATAGAAGTAATTACTAATACTACGAAGAGAAAACCGTTATTTTATGAAATTTTGGAAAGTTCATTTTTTATTTGGCAGCAAGCATAAAAAATTTTGCATTGTGAAAAGTAAACGATCCTAAAATTAAACTAATCCAGACTAGAGCTCCATTGGATTCTCAACTTTATTGATAAATAGCTCGGAATTTCATATTTCAGTTCAATTAAAAGAGCACGACTGTCAAAATCAACTTTAAGTAGCATAATGCTACTAAAATGCATTTCAATTTCAAAAAAATGTTTTGATCCTTATTATTCAGGTTGCCATCGTATTCTGATGATGATTATGGAAGGTCGGAATACGTCAGTACGTGTGATTGACGGAAGTTTTGATATTTTGTTTGACGATTGGTTAAATGCAATGGGATTGCTGTTTGCTTCAAGCTCGCAAACGTGATTTAATTAATTGTTACTACCACCCACGCAATCATTCTTTGTTAAATTATTTAGATACTTATCAGAAGACATGTAGATAGCACTATTTATGCTGTAAAAGGAACCAAGCTCAAATATGTTAAGATTGGCGGAAATTCCTTATTATAGTTAATCATCAAAAGGGAGAACTAGTCTGCCTTAATGGTTGCATCACAATTTTTCAAAGTTAAATTTATTTCATCTCGTTCTGACTGCTTCAATTCATAAATCGGTGCAAAGCTTCAGTAATAATGTCTGACAGTCTTATATAATAAGAAAAAAACTGGCCAACGGATCCAGTTAATTAATCGATTAAATTCTTGCTTTTTCCCCCGAAATTTACTCTCCTAGATATTCAAAATGGGAATCATTGGGTCCGGAGCAGTAAGGCAAAGTAGTACGCTGCTGTCTCTAGCCTAGCGGTCATTAACTTGCCGAAGTAATTAGACAGATGTGGATCAAATTCACGAGATTGTAATTGTTTTGAGAATAACTGATTTATGCAAATTATTTAACTTGGAATTATCATAAAGCGACCGAAAACACTTTGAACATATAGATTTTGAGATCTTCTCCAAACTGCAGGAGAATTAAATAAAAAATATATTTATCTACATTCTTGATAAAATAAACATTAAATTGAATGAATAAATTTGGAATTATCATAAAGCGACCGAAAACTATTTGAACATCTAGATTTTGAGATCTTCTACAAACTGCCGCAGAATTAAATAAAAAATGTATTTATCCACATTCTTGATAAAATAAACGTTAAATTGAATATTTGAGTTCGTCTAAGCTGAGTCTAATCTGATTTAAAATCAAACTAGCAGAAACTTCCCCATTAACTTTTAAGTATCCAGCCTTCTTCCAGTAAGCATAATGTTTAAAAACCAAACGATCAAGCTAAAAAATTTAAAATTAGAATACAAAGCAGATGAACCTTTATTTTAAAGAAGTTTCAAAATACACTTTGACCAAAATACGCATTTGATGCATTTCCTAGAGAAGCCCATCTAAAGCAATTTTCTCGGTGATTTACGATTTTAAATAATCCACAGCATTTAAAATTGTTTAATTAGTAAACGTTGATAAAGCAAATGAAAACAAGGCGATGAATTTTCTCTTTGCATATTTATCGCCTGAAATAGATTTTTCCTAAAAGAAAATTTCCAAATTGCACTATAACCTGTTTCATTAAAATCTTTTATTATTACATTAGTAACATAAAGGTCAAACCTAATACTTAGAACAATTGTGTATTAGGAGTTGTGCACCTAGTAAAACATTAGTCCAAATAGGACAAGAACTTATAATAAAGTCAGAATGAAAGTAGAGTATAACCTCATGTGCAAATTCGTTTCCTGCTTGTTGGCGACTCAATAGTAGGAGCCAGAAATTTGCCCTCTACCCACTTTATAAGTTGTCAAGAAATGTGAGACAATTGCAGAAATATTAGTTATCCGTAGCAAACAGTATCTAACTGTTATATATGTAATTGAATGATGTACAGATTTTCACGAAAAGTGATGACTGTTATCGATCAAAGCCAGAGAGTATGGATTTGATGGAGCAAAATGTGTTCAGATGTAGTTTTAATTCTCAATTTAGTTGAACTTTAGCTTATCTTGAAATTCATTATGTTGATACCATGTACGGAATCGTCAGCAAGACTGTTATAATATTACTAGACTGATATATATATATATATATATATATATATATATATATATATATATATATATATATATATATATATATATATATATATATATATATATATATATATATATATAGCGAGTTGACTTTGGAGTCGCTTTGTCGAAGACTTCATATGAAGTTAACTACACTACTTCTGGTATACAAATTCGTACCGTCCAATTATCCTACATTCCTCATTCAAATTTAGAGTGGGTATTTCCAATTCCTACCAATGAGTCGCTAGTATGCACGCAACAAATGCGCAAATCGGATTAGAAATTTATTTATTGCTAACTTTTGTATATCTTTCTAATTCTATTTGAACTAATTTGTCACTAGGTGCCCAACATCTAATGTAAAATTGCATATATATTACTTCTCCACAACAAACAGTATCTAACTGTTATATATTTAATTGAATTATGTCATGATTTTCGCGAAAAGTAATAAATGATATCGATCAAAGCCAGAGTATATTGATTTGAATGAGTAACAGGTGTTCGGATGTGGTCGTATATAATACTTAAAATTCGTTGGAATAAATCGATATCGTTTGACGTGTTTTGAAGCGGTATAAACACCTAGTTAAATAAGAGTTTATTCAATCGTGCTGTTATGAACTCAGTCAAATAATGAATAATTACTTTATTAACAATAATAGCATCTCCAGATCCTAGTTGTTAAACACCATGCCAACATTTTCTCTCGTGATTTTTCGTTTCTCGTTTATAAGTATAATTTCAAACTGACCGCTCATCACACCAACGTCTGATAGGTAAGAAATCAAACTAAATGTTTCGTTCAATTGGTTTCATTGATATATATGACTGGCCGATCTCATAATAATTACTGACGTTTCACTAGTTGGGTTTGTGTCACTTATGTCTGAGTGCCTATAAATGTTAATAATTCAGTCAAATATATTAAAATGCGCTTGCGTCTAAGCGAAACCGTAGAGACTTAATTTATTTTCAATTTTGAACACGTTAGACTAAATGCTAGGCTCAGGTGTTTGTATTTAACATGCTCATTTACTGAATCGATAATATCATAAACCTGAGGTTAGATATTTTTTCTTACTATGTGAAATGACATTATAGCTGCCTTCTATGGTTAGCTGGTGGTAAAACTGTAGAATTTAGGTACATCTGCATTTAAATCAAATCAAGATATATGCGCCAAAATTTAAGGTGTAAATAACAAGCTTAATTCAGGTATACATTTAAAACAGATGAAGAACAAACAAGGAATCACCTAATGAAAATATGATCATAGAAATATTGTATAGTAAGGCAAAAATGGTCATCGGAAATTCGTTAATAAGTGCTACACGAAATACTAGAATTAGAATCAACAAGGAAACTAGATATTAGTGTTGAAAATATAAATTTTTGGTATAATAAATTAATCAAAAATTGATCAATAATTAGCAAATTTTTAAAGTCACATAAATGCTATTAATTGATCAATATTCCTCACATTTTATTGGGTCTAGTTTAAGATTCCGATTTATTATAAATTTAATTAACAAAATGACATGACTAAATCTGCCGAAATCTGTCCATTCGGATGGCAGAATCAATGGAAATTGTATAGATAAATAAATTAGCGACAGCCTTAATTCAGTTAAAATATAAAGAATAAAACGTAAAATAATTCTAGCACAGTATTAATTTGAGTACTTTTAACAAATATATATTTGCATTAAGTAAAGATGATATTCTTTTATGATGTCTTGATTTAGGTTAATTAACTTCGATTTCTACGTTAATTTAAATTTAATATTTTACTTTCCAGTTTTGCTTCCTCGATCTACTTTTACTTTTTCATAAAAAGGCATGTACTGTAGTTAATTTGATAAGTAAAACACTAAAAATTCCACGTGTTCATTTATAACTCTTAAATTTCGTATCAAAAAGAACAATCAGAAAAATTATATACGTAATGTTACGATCAAGCGAAATTCAGTCATTTGCCCAAGGCCTATCGAGATGTAAATTAATATATATATATCAATTAAATACTGTTTGTTGCGGAGAACTAATATATATGCAAGTATGTATTAGGTTTTGCAAACCTAGTAACAAATTAGTTCAGTTGCGACCAGAAGGATAAACCAAAGGCAGCATGAACGGAAAGTATAATCTCATGCACATTCGTTTCGTGCTTACTGGCGACTCATCAGTACGAGCCGGTATTACGCCCTTTAACCACTATATATTTGGTAGAAGAAGGTGGAATAATAGGGCGGTACAATCTCCTAGACAAATGTGTAAACCTGTAATAGTGAAGCTAACATAATCTAAAGTCAACGACAATGCGACTTCAATGCTAACTCACACTATATAATATATATATCGAGTCTGTAAAGGATACTATCACTATGGCTATTGTGTTAGTAACCGATACCTTTTTTGAAATCGATGAGTACCGGATACTAACACAATGGTTTCCGAGTCGGTACATGATACCAACCTGATGGATATAAATTTATGCTAAAGTTCACCCAAATTGAGAATTACAACAATTTCTGAACACCTGTTGCTCCAGTAAATCCATACACTCTGGCCTTGATCGATCATTGAATTCAATATATAGCAGTTAAGTACTGTTTGTTGCGGAGAACTAGTGAATATCCTAGTCCGTATTAGGTGTTGCGGACCTAGTAACAAATAATTTCAGTTGTGACCAGAAGGATAAATCAAAGGTAGCATGAACGGAAAGTAAATTCTCATGCACATCCGTTTCGTGCTCACTGGCGACTCATCAGTAGGAGTCGGTATTACGTCCTTTAACCACTATATTTTTGGGTGAGAAATGTGGGATAACTGATATCGATCAACGCTACAGTGTATAGATTTACTGGAGTAACAGGTGTTGAGAAATAGTTGTAATTCTCAATTTCGATGAACTATAGCATGCATTGATATCCATCATGTTGGTACCATGTAGCGACTCGGCAACCATAGTGTTAGTACCATGTACCTTTTCGGTACTATAATGTTAGTATCGGTTTCTGACCCAATAGCCATAATGTAAGTATCTTTTGCACATATGGTATATATATTATAGAGAGTGAGTTAGCGTGAAAGTAGCGTTTTCGAGACTTTAGATAATGTTAGCTTCACTACTATAGATTTACACATTCGTCTAGGTGATTGTACCGTTCTATTATCCCACATTCCTCACCAAAATATATAGTGGTTAACGGGAGTAATACCGGCTCCTACTGATGAGTCGCCAGTTAGCCCGATTCTAATGTGCATGAGATTATACTTTCCGTTCATGCTGCCTTTGGTTTATCCTTATGGTCACAACTGAACTAATTTGTTACTAGGTTCGCAAAACCTAACACTTACTTGTAAATTGATATTTTTGATTAAATCAAAGTAAAGTTTAATCTCGTATTTATTAATTTTTATATATATGCGAAAATTTATATGTTAGTTAACGCAAATTAAAACGATATGTTGATCAAAGAAATCTTACGTGGCTAGCACACATTAAAATTACGTAAATCTGTATTCAAAGTAGCAATGGGACATCGACCTTTTATTTCTGAAAAGCCGAATATATGGTAAATATTTTAATTTGTATATTTTCACCAGCTATTTTATAGTATGGTAAAATTTGCATATTGATGAACATAGCAAGGTGATTTTAAATAGGGTGATATGGATAAACATGTAATTAAATTATCGCAATTATGAATCGATAAAACGACGACATTAGTACAATTGACGGGGTGATATCATGGAAAACATTCTTCGGAAAAGTATGATATGGTTTTCTGTCGTACTGTGATGATGATCATGGAAGGTCGAAACGCGTCAATGCGTGCGACTGGCGGTAGTTTAAATGTAGTTTCACGACAAGTTAAATCCAATGGGATTGGTGTTTACTTCAAGATCACAAACTTGATTGAAAGAATTTTTATCACTACCCACTAAATCAACTATTGTTTAATTGTATTGCCTATACATATGTGTATGGCGACAGCTTTATAGAAATTGTGCAACCGACATTTCTAGTCACGCACAATGTATGCAAGACTGCTAAAGGTAAGAACTGCATATCTAAGTTAGCTTTCCATATATGTACAATGCAATTTGATCCTCGCTAGTCAGTTTGCCATCGTACTCTGATGATGATCATGCATAATGAAACACGTTAGTGGGCAAAAAAGTGATTGGCGGTAGTTTTGCTATGTTGTTCGACGACTGGTTTAATAAAATGGGATTCGTGTTTGCGTCAAGCACGCAAACTTGATTTAAAGAATTTTTATCACCATCCGCGCAATCAATTATTGCTTAAGTATGATATGGTTTTGAGGGAGCACTCTTATTGTTACATGAAAAAGCAGCTGACTTAGAACTAAGCAGCATGGTATTAAGAAGCTCGTTTTATACTATGTTAAATAATCTGTTTAAATAGCATTTTAAAAGAAGCAGAGCAGCACGCCTTGACGAGAGAAAACGTGACCACGTTCAAAGAAATAAGCCAACATACAAAAATTACATGATAACACGCTGAAATGCAGAAATATTTTGTGAATAGGGACGAAACACAAAAAAACATCAGTTGAATGATCCTATTAAGAAACCGAATTCCTCTCCAACTTGAAAGCAACAGCCTATTTTCGGATTAATTAAATCTAGAGAATTACAGCAGTTCTTTTTATTAAACTTTTATAGTTTATTTTTATTGATAGGAAAACTTATAATAAGTAGTTTATAAAACGTGGCGTAAATGCAGCGCGCGGGATACTCTCATAATGAGAGATTTGGCTTCTGAAGCTGAAGGATCAAATTTACCTATGAATACTTTAATAACGTTTGTGATTTTGATATAAAAACCTGATCCATTACGCACATACATTTGTCAGTATACACTAAGAATTGTATAGTGTGGAAAATGCTATTCATCTAGTAGACCGGTTTCGTCTATATTGGGAACTCATCACGTACTGTTCAGAATTTTCCATGGACAGGGCTCGAACCTGGGCACGTCTGCTTCGAAATCCATTTCTCTAACCACTGAGCCATCCATGGAAATTAAGGTGTAAAGCTTGCCATATAGACTCCACCTAGAGGAAAGGCTAACCAAAACACATTATTTAGTATATCATTGAAAATTGTGTGTATTATGTGGCAGGGTGTTTTAGTGGTTAGAGCAACAGATTCCGAAGCAGACGTGTCCAGGTTCGAGTCTTGTCCGCGGCAATTTCTGGGCAGTATGTGATGAGTTCTTTAATAAGGACGAAAAATATCGATATTAGCTGTATTTTTTGTTCTACAAAGCTTATGAGTACTTGATGTTCTATAAAAAGAATGAGCGTTGATATTAGATCGCCTTTGACGGTAGTAACATTGTCGTCACCAACCAGTATTCATTTAATTCACCATTAATTGTAATTTGTGTTGATATTTTTTAAGCAAAATGAATCGATTTAAAAAATGATGTGGAATGAACCTGGTGTATTATCTGTCAAAGTAGAACGATTATATGTGTTTTTGGTAATTTTCCGATAAAATGGATTGTTAACTTTACTTTAGTAAAAATTTGGTATCAACTGGCGATACTACGTAGTTATTGGAGGAGCATAACTAAATCTGTTATATGTACAATGAATTATTAGCTGCTTTTGGTGATATTCCGAGTGTTTAATAGCTTGAACTAGTTTATTTTGGCTTGAATGAATCGATTGGTGATTAGATTTAGCTTTATAGTATTATATTTTGGGCAAAATCGATAATTGTTGATGTATGAATAAAGAATTGGAAGAATAAAATGTTTGTTCAATTGTCTTTTGCTAAAATATTGTTTAATAAAAAAAAAAAAAAAAAAAAAAAAAAGTATCCTATTTGAAAAGCTGTATTGCATTAAGTTGGAATAATTTCTTACAAATTACGATAAAGTAAGAATAAAAAATACAGAGGTGCACAACTACATGGACGCGCATGAATGACGCCAACTTGAATTCAAGTAAAACACAATAAGGTCAAAACGTGGAGTAAAGAACAATGATGCTTTGAAGAATACAACTTGTATAATTTCTTAGGTTTGAAGATAGAAATCTTCTGCAGATAATGATTTTACCAGAGAATATGTTTACGTCTGAGTATAGTAAGTTATCACAATTGTTATTTGTGTTTATTATAAAATGTTATTGAATTTGTTTTTGTACTGACCACTACACACGCATAGTGCTTTAGCATATGTATTAATTTTAACACAATAATGGTTAGTTTGAATTGTGAATGAATCAATTGGTGTAATTTTATTATATGTGTTTTTTTTCAAACTAAACTTAGACTCAGAATAATTGTTATTTTATTTGTCTGTTTGTTCTTTAGAATGTTAACCACATATGTTGCTTCCTTTAGTTAGATGGGACGATTTTAAATGTTTGTTAGTTGTTGTGTTTTTTAATAGTTGGTAGAGACAACAAGATACCTGCTTACTGGTAGAGCTAATTTAGCATTATAATGCCGCAAGTAAGTTTCGCGTTATACTTTAGGCAAATTGAGGCATCAGAGGTTTCTCCGAAAATTCGGATAGCGATGTTATCACTGATTTGTTCGAACATAATTGTTGCTTAATAATTTTTTTAACTATCGCCTTTTTTTAGTCAAACATTTAGATTGCTGTAAAAGATAAGGTCGTAAAACTGTTGTCTTGACATTTTGAAGAACCAACTATATCGTATCTAATGTGTAATAAAGTGGATAGAATTAGTTACTTTATTGTCCCATATTGTTTCATCAGGTTATCTCAGTAACGTGGTAGTATTTGTAACTGAAGGTGCTGTAATTTTACACATCTTTTTGAAGAGATATAGTAGTATTCGCCACTAGTTAGCACTTATTGGTTCATGTAGTTTTCATTATCGTTAACCTTTATAATAATGAACAATGATGAAGAGCTTCAGTTTAGATTATGTTGGAGATAGATGTGAACAGTGTTGAATGAAGATTGGTCTCTCTCTCTTCAGATTAATAAATAACTAATAAAATAAATTTAAATTGTTTTAAACAGGTTAAATTAAGATGTCCTCTGTTAGGACTGATAACAATTTTTACCTGTTAGTTGTTATCGTTACTTTGTTGTTGACTGAATATTGTTAGTGAATAGCAACTTCATCTAATCAGTTATTCCCACTGCCACAAAACCTTTGGATTAGATTTTTGCAAACTTTAGCTATTTTGAATAGTGAATGATATTTGAATGTCAATATGTTAACAGTGTCCTGACAACATCAGACCCTTTTTCAGTAGCCACCCTCACCAATGTAGCCTTCGCCCTGGAAATACAATGAAGATTATAGTAATAATATTTGCTATTGTTTGTTTGAATGGTGAATAGCAACAGAACAGCAGCAGTTGTACTTGTTGTTATTTGTTATAATGTTAATAAATACGCAGTATAGTCATGAATATAGCCTCTTGTTTTCTTGTATTAATAGTTGGTTTCTGAATAAAAGAATGAGCAATTTAATTAATGATGAATAAAGCTGTTATTATGAAAAGTAACTGCACAAACTGAACTAATTAAATTTAAATATTAGATAATGATATCTAGAAGATTGCACTGTGTAGTTTGTTCTATTGGTCAAGATAAGAAAGCAAATTTGCAGTGTATTCTGCAACTGTTCATACATTTTATAGATGAAAATAAGAATAAACTTTCTATCGTCGCCATGTTTTAGTGAAACAATGAAAGATTAGAACAAGTCACATGTAGAATGATTCATAGTAAACATTTTGAAGATAATAATTAAACCAATTAAAAATGCAGAATCAGTGAAACTTCCAATTCCAGATTTTGACCAGCTAACTTACGTCTATTTGCTGAGTAATAAACGAAGAAGAAGAGCAAGAGAATATTTGAAACAGTTTTAACGCGTCGAGTGATTAGTGAACTTGGTTGTTAAGTTACGCTAATCTGGGAGGTGTTCGTTGGCTGTGTAACTTGTAGAAAACTTGACAATTTGGTGCATCTTTATAAAATCACACAAATGGCAATGTTCGAATGAGCCAGGCGCTTAAACGATAGTGTAGTTTCTTTAGCCTTCATTGTGAAGTAAATAGACATGCATCAATGGTATTATAATTAATGTATTATAATTTGATAACTCATAGAATGTTGTTTTGAACTAAACAAATTATGAACTTTAGGTTGAGAAAATATCACGTTTTTATCGAATCTACATTCATCGTTTTAATGATCAACATATTGAATGGTTCAGTATTTGTCTGTTTATCTCGAATGCTTTTTCTATAGAAAGAAGAATCGTAAAAAGGCTGCACTTCTGTCTGTTTATGGGTTAATCTACTTGGCTAATTGCAGTCGTTTCACATTAAGTTGCTAAGAAAAACAGGTTGTGGCATTTCACGTGATCTGTGTTGTTGCAAACGTGGGATTGTTGATTTGTGTTGATTGGGAATTTTATTAAATAATATATTTTATCGATAACATATCATATCTGAGAACTGATTAATATAGTATGGATTAGTTTTTTATTAGTTTATTCCTCGTACTTGTGATGAACTGTAAATTGATCACGGATGCCTACGAAAATATTCGAAATATTTGTGATGAACATAGGAAATGAAATCAATAGCAAGTTAGTCGCAACAAAAGTTAAGTATTTATGCCATACTAAGTATTGTAACAATATCATTTTCGAAAATAATAGCTTTTAAATGCAAAACAAATGGAAAATTATAACTATTTAAATCAAGGTTGCAATCTTGATGGAAACACCAGTCTCATTATATACATTACACGTCGTAGTGGTTAATACATTATAATGTAGAAATAAATGCATCCAGTAGACCGGTTTCGAAATTATTTGGAACTCATTACGTACTGTTTAGAATTTGCCGCAGATGGGGCTCGAATCTGAACACGTCTGCTTAGGAATTTGCTGCTCTAATCTCTGAGTCACCCTGCCGAAAATCAGAAATGCTCAGGTGCGAGACCTGTTCGCAGAAAATATTGGACAGTACATGATGAGTTCCAATAAGAACGAAACCGGTCCACAGGATGAATTGTTTTTGCCACATTATACAATTCTTAATTTATACTGACAAATGTATGTAAATAATGCGACCGGTGTTTACATCAAGTTCTCAACCTAGATTCAAGTAAATATTATCATCGCTCGCTCATTCAACATTCGTTTTATTAACCAATTAAAGCATAGGAAGTGTGTGAGTGGGCATCACATCCAGTTCAGGCTCAATGAACTAACATGCATTGTTTGCTTGCATAAATTAGGCTGCAGTTTTTTATCCATAGTGCTGAAATATTTGATAAATAATTTCTGCTACTGCATTATTATAATAAATGTCAAATTTGGAGAACATACGTGCAAGGTTTCAACAATGCGTAGCGCAAATGCGGACGAGAATCCATCATTTGATTTTAAACAAATGTTTTAATTGGAAAGTTTCTTTACTCCAGTTATTGAATGTCTGGTCGATCGGCCCACCTAAATAAATAATATTTGAAGTATACATTATCGGCTGTTTTGATTTGAATGTTGGTAAAGGCAAGTGTGTTACCTCAAATAGCACTTTTTTAGCTACATTAAATGTGCATGTTACAGCTGCTTCTAATTTCTTCTGCATATTGCATTCTTTTTGAATAGAATTTTTACATCAAATTTCTTCCTTTCTGATCCGATACACATCCTCTTAATTTTATTTCCCATTTTAGCAAACGATTCAATCAATTGTCGACGGTATACATTAAACATAAGATAATTTTTTATTTAATAGATTCATCGACATTTGAATTTGGACTAATCAGTGTGCCGATTCTCGAAAAAAGAACCGCGAACTGCTGATAATGTAATTGAAACGACCCAAAACTGCTATAATGCAAACAATGTGCAGACCAAGTTGGTTTATGGCTAATTTTTTTCTTTAAATAACTATTTAACACTTTCTTTGTTAATACACATTTTAAAAATTTATAAATCGTGTTTCTCACGCTCTGGCGTGAAATTGTTGTATTGTTGCAATGTTTGTTGAAGCTTAAAAACACATTTCGTGATCACGTCCTGTTTTTAATAGCAAAGAAAATTTCATCAGCATAGCGTTAATATTGTGATCATTTACCTGTCTATCATAAAAAGCATATTCTCAAGATGGACTGGGTAAATCTCCGCCAAAATTTCGGGTAGAAAGCTTGTCATTGCTGCAGCATCAACTACTTTATGGACCCATCCATTAAAACAAATATATGCATCGTTCGAACATGCCAAAGTAAGGTTGCTTATTTTAGGAATTGAAACCTGAGTTGGTTATATGTTTTCGTCTATTTTCTGACCTAAAATGCTAACAGTTTATTCGAGTGAAATATTTGTAAACAAAGACATCATATCAAGAGACATAATAGCCTTATTTTTGTCATTTAAACCTTGAACTCTGTTAACAAATGCAAAGAAACCATTAATCGAATAATTACCTAGTAATTTACGCAACGATTTTAACGCGCGGACTAACCATTTAGTCAAAGAATGGGACGGCAAAGTGACCACTAATAATGTTGTTTTCACAGGACAAATGTCCTTGCTTGGTCTTTTTAGTCAGTTTTAATGGTCTAAGATCATTGAACCAATATCAATTTTCTTTTTAATTACATTTATCACTTTTCATTCAACTTTGTTTATTTTACAGGATACATCCTTTAGACGCAAGAATTGGACAATATCACTCCACACGTTATTTATTTTTTATTTAGTCTGACTGGTCCATTACAGCAACACTTTTGTCTTTATCAGCGCATGGTATTTTGATATATGTGCTTCAGTTGATACAACTGAGAACATTCAAATGTTGCATTGTCAATGTATGCAGTTCACCAGGTTAAAGCGATCTCAGTTATGAGGCCTCATCAAATAAAATCGCATTAAACCAGTTTTACACTTAGTTCTTGTTTGTACAAATTCGGCTGTTAATGCAAATGGTAATTCAAATGCTGCTTCAAAACCAATATCTCTTTTATCTAGAGGACGAATTCTGTAATTTCGGCCCATCGATAGTGCTTCCATTATTAGCTGATTGCTTTGAATTTGTGATAGGTTAGGCACGCGTTTACCAATACTAATCGGTATTAAATAGCCTAAGCGCCAGGTTTTGTATCGTTTTCTAATTTTCAAAATATTATTGTTTTGTCTTTTTTCAAAATTACGAACAAGAACATTAGAAATCGCGTTCTCGCAAAAAGACTGAACTCGTCCAATACAATAAATTCTCTCCCGATTCTCGTTCGCAATATTGTCAGATTCTTTCATTAACTTTTACTTTAGGTATGATCAAACTGCGCGCCAAATCTCTCGCTAGTGCAAATTTCTTACTATATTTATGATAATGCTGTTTTCACGATATGGTTCTTTGCACTCTGCATTTTCACTTCACTGGCTCATCTACTTCCTTGACATTTTTATTTGAAATGCGAGCTTTATTAAAATTCATAGTACTTCTCCCATGTAGAATGAAAAGAAGATATTTTTCAAAAATAAGAACCCTTTCATTCGCATTTACAAAACTAGTTGTTCTTTTGTTGCACATAGGAATGGTAATATGAATTTTATTAAAGCTCACACTCCACAAGAAGTTAAATAATTGATAAGTTATGGGACTGTTAACGAAGATTAAGATCAAGTGCATGGTAACACTTTTATACAAAAAAATCCAGGCAAACACTGAGTGAATGATGAAATAAAGATGCATAAATCAGGTAAACGTTTAGACAGAATTTTTATGTTCAACACATATCAGAATACAAAATGAATAGTTTGTATTCCATAGAATTATAAAGTACTGGTACTCATTAAATCACACGTTAATGAATTTATATTATTTGACAGTGATTTTCGGTAAATGTGAGTTTAATCCAAAAAAGGCTATAAGGATTAGACGTGGTATCATTTTCTTGTTTGATCACCCGTTAACATTTGATTATTCAGATTATTGGGATGTTGAACGCTTGTATGGGTTCTACATAATTTATATTTAGGAAGGATTTTTGTAAAAAAATTACAGATGTTCCAATCAGACAAAACTTGTCGATTACGATGACTAATATTCTCACGCATTACTTGTAGAAAAAAATCTCCTTGATATAACTTCCCTAAAGCCAAAATGTTCAGCAAACTTCTTCAATGAAATATAAGTTATTTGGAATTATAAGAAAAATATGATAAATATCAAACTGCTTAGACTTAGCTAATCAAATGATTAAACTCCAATTTACCAGTAGAAATGTGTCTCGCGGTTAATTATCGTTTATGGTAGCCGAATAAATAAGAAAAGTTCCAGAATTATAAAGAAATGTTATATCTAAGGATACTTACTCTGGTATCCTTCTGAACAGAAGTAAAATAATGTGTAAAAAATGAAAATCGTTACACTAAATTCGATGACAATTAAGAGCCCTAGGCGAAAAATATGTTGATATTGAATTATTAAGATGTTGATACATATTCTGTGTTAATGAGTGCCCCTTTAGGTTTATAGATACATTTGCGATGAATGTCATAACTAGACTTAATCATAATTGAATGTGCGTGAAGTCTGATAGAACGAAAATAGATCGTAGCGTCATACCAGACTCCAAATTAAGTATGTAAATAAAATCTGTATCATCAAAATACAATCTAATAAACATTTTAGACCAATTCCATAATGTGGGCACTACACTTCCCATCCACAAGCAGATAATTGAACCTATAGACACATCAGTTGTGGATGAAATTTCATGTAAAGAATTCAATCACATAGATTAAAAAAGTTAAATTATGCGCCCAGTTAAAGTAAGAAGAGAAGAACCTATAACTGCATGCAAATATGGACATTTTAATAGAGGCATAAGCTAGACTAGGATGGTTGTTGATGCGTATCAATAGGTTGCCGTAATAGCTCGAAAAGATTGATTAGGGAATTTACTAAGAGTAAATACAGGAATAGCGCAATGAGTGAAACAATGGCAGAAAAATCAATAATCTCGATTTAGAACATAACACTATATAATGATAGAAAGAAATGGTGGCGGGAATCATAATAAGAAACTCACTTCAGTAGAAGAGCAATAAAATTGGATTAAGATAAACCTATTGATGGCGGGTAAAAAATAATGAATTATTAATTATTTTTGGGACTATTAAATAATTTCTTCTATTTCATTATTATCATTTTGTATTCATTAATTTATGTCCCGTATAGAGTACAACACTTGTTGGTGAACATCAATGTCAAAGACGACAATTTCTTTAGAATATTATTATGAGAATATTAACACAAGGAAATTTAATAAATTGATTTTTTTAATTTCCATTTTCTTTAACTTTTTCTATTTATTGAACTTCTTATTTGCGTAAGTTAAGATGATTTAACTTCAGCATTATATAATGTAGAAAAGGAAATTCGTTCATATTGGGAACTCTTCAGAAACTTTAGAATGTACCGTGGACAGGGCTCGAACGTGAGCACGTCTGTTTTAGAATTTGTTTGTCTGACCACTAAGCCACACTGCTGCACACAATGCCCAATAAGGACGAAACCCGTCTGCTAGATGTATTGCTCTTTTTTCATTACACAAGGCTTAGTTTATACAGAACAATTTATTTATATAGTGGGGCAGGTGTTTATATCAAGATGACAACTTTGAATTAAATAATTGTTACCACCGATATCGCAACAAAAAATTGTTTAATTATTTAAGGTAGCTGAGTTTTGGAACTGGTGTATTTCCATTACCGTGACTTCTTCTTATCAATGATGTCACTCGTAAGCACTTAATTTGAAAATAAAAAAATAAAAAAAATTAAACAATCAATGATTGCGCGGCTAATGATAAAAAAATTATTTGAAACAAGCTAGCGAGCTTGAAATAAGCACCAATCCCGTAGTATTTAAACTGTTGTAGAACGACAGTAGTTTTGCTATTTTGTGAGACTGGTTAAATACAATGGGAATTCATCACGTACTGTCCAGAATTTGCCGCGGACAGAGCTCGAGCCTGAGTTCGTCTGCTTTGGAATCTGGCGCTCCAACCAATGAGCCACCGTGTCACACATTATGGTAGAAGTGCCCAGGTTCGAGCACTGTCTGAAGCAAATTCAGCAGAGTACATGATGAGTTTATAATAAGGACGAAACCGGTCTACTGGATGAATTGCCTATTTTACTCTATACAATGCTTGGTTTATATTGACAGATGTATGTACATCATGGGTCAGGTGTTTATATCAAGAATTCGAACCTTATTAAAGTAATTGTAATCACCGCCCGCACAACCTATGCTTGTTTAAATACAATGGGATTGGTGTTTATTTCAATCTCGAAAACTTTATTTAAAGAAAGGTATAACAATTAGTCTGACGCATGCGAAGAGGAATTGGCACCAATCAATTTAGTTTCACCTCCGATGAACATACACCTGAATGGAAAAATCTTCCATTGAATATGTACTAGCCACAAATCGAGACAGTAACACACACACACACACACACGTGAGTTTCGCTTACCTAGTAAAATTTAAGTGGTTAGTATGAGATGATCGTACACGTGAGGGTAATTAAATTTAATTGAATGCTCTACAGTTATGAGCAAACACACTAACATACATCAGAAAAGCTTATTTAATGAAATATTTGTGAATGTTTTTAGATCTGCCAGCAGGTATAAATGAAACAGATGACAGTGTGTCTCATAAGAATGTCACCAAATATTCGGTGTGAAAATGTGGGCAGTGGATTTGAAAATCATGTTTCACCCAGCATTGAGCAAGTAAACAATCAATTACCCAAAACACTAAAAAACCACTTGGTTAAACAATATTTAATTAATCAGCATGAATTATAATCTCTTGAAATTTTCTATTCTTTGTTGCGCTGTGCAATGATCGCATTCGGAGTGTGGGGACAAATCAACACCCAGCCATCACGAACCCGAACTCAACGCATGTTTGGAAATGAGGATCAGGAGGATCATTTCTTAACTGGGAGTAATAATCAACCACCCAAGAAAGAAAAACGTGGATACGTTAAGTAAATTATTATGTTTAAATTTGATTGTCCATCACTTGTCCTACCATTCTCTTGGTTTTCAGTTGTCTATCAAGGTAAAGTTAAAGCGGTTCATTCACTACTTGCCTTGTTTTATCCAAAAGAACATCATTGTTCCTTCTTATTTATAAAAGGTTCTGCCTATTCATTCAAGATTATATTTTTTTTATTAACTCACCACAAATGCTAGTTTACTTTCTGGCCATAGTCTTCCTTTCTAACTGAAAATCTTTTCTCAAATAATTGCAAGCTTGAAGTATTTCAAATTGGTTTTGGAGTAGACTACCACTTAAAATTCCGCATCGCCATTTATTATTGCTTTCAATTGGCAAACAGTCCATGGAAACATGTTTTAAACAACGTTTTTATTTTTATTTACTTCAAGAAATTCTTGGAAGCACACAGCACAAAAACAGCAGGGGGATAATAAAAAATATACTAAGATATATATATATATATATATATATATATATATATATATATATATCAACTTGAAAAATGTACTTCATTATTTAGCAAACAGTTTGCTGACTACAGATAAAAAGCAATCCTGTTTTAATTTACCAGTTGCACGACATGGCAAAATTACCGTCGGTCACACATACTGAAGCATATTTAATTTTTATTAACTTCATCCGAACACGACGTAAATCAACTACCACCTTCCATAGTGAATACTCATCAATTACTGCCCAGAAATTTCGGCGGATGGGTTGCTAAAATGGGAAAATTTTCTTCGAAGTCTGAGACTTGGCACTGCGCCACTAACCCCGCGTATTTCGCGTATTTGGACGTCGTATACCAACTTATATTTTCTTGGTTAGCCTTTTCTTCAAACGAAATCTATTTTGAATCACTTAACATGTGATGTTCTAACTAGCCAATTCAAATCATACATTACAAACGTACGACTTGCCACTTGATGCAATTTTGAGTTTATACGGAAATATGTACATGAAAAAATCCTGCCATTAGATTTTACGCAATTGTAAATCATATTATTTTTTGGTCAAACTTTCTTTCAGTTGAAAACTATTTGGAATCACATAATATCTGATATATATATATATATATATATATATATATATATATATATATATATATAATGGTACTTTAGACATGAGCAGCCTAACATACGAGTTTTTTCAGATACGAGCCGGAGTTCGGGCCATATTTCGTTCAAGATATGAGTCCAAATCCGAGATACGAGCCGTGCTTCCGGAGCGTCCCACAGTTGGCGCAGTGGTGAGCATCATCCGAGAGAATTTCCTTGCCTACTCGCACGTGTTACCCGCTTGAATCAAAATGTGTCTTGTGCGCTGTACACCTATTTGCTTGATTCTTGTATGATTACTGAACTTTTTTGTTCTTTTATCATGAGGACGAAGGAAGTGAGTGCTAAGGACAATGGCAGGACAGGAAGTTGAGGATGATGTCGATAGAACTAAAGCGTTAGAAATAGTAGAAAAACATATGAGCGTGGCATACGAGTGATTGAACTTTAAGTTTAAAGTTAAGTGCATTGTTTTAAGTTTTTTTATTTCATTTTCAATAAGGAATGTGTTGTTTTAAGTTCTATGTAAAAGCAGCGTTTACGTACGCGTCTAGAGTGCTCCCTCATCCCTATATATATATATATATATATATATATATATATATATATATATATATATATATATATATATATATATATTCTATGAGGTTTGATCAATATCGGAATCAGCCCACCGACGATAAATGTTTTTCATCTTTTTCCGAATTGTGTTATCCCTTGATCTGATGTTTGTTGAATCATCTTTTCTGTTTGATGTCTTGTTTAAATTTAGATTGATCATTTATGATATCGTTCATGGACTTTCTATAAGCATCGGTTTCAAGTAGTCAACAATCTCTGGTCCTTAGTGGGTGAGGCGAGCTGGATTTGTCTGGATTGTAGTTTTCTGAGTTATCTGATGCTTTTAGTGATGATTTGGTTGCCTCTGAATTCTTCTCTTGTATTGTTCTAGCGCCAACTATCTCAGCTATCAGTCCTTGTCCATTGAATGCACGTGAGCGGTGTCTTCGCTCTTTCGCTCCAGCCCGGGAATGTCGTCACGTATATATATATATATACATACATACATATATATATATATATATATATATATATATATATATATATATATATATAATGAAACCTCAAGATACGAGCAGCCTAATCTTTTGCGTTCATCGTAGGAACACGACGAAGATCGCTTCACGCAGTCTAAAAACTCTTCATATATACATATACATATATATATATATATATATATATATATATATATATATATATATACACGCTTAGACTGCGTGAAGCGATCTTCCGTCGTGTTCTAACAATGAACACGAAAGTTTGAAGCGCACTAGTGCGTGCGACAACCGGTGGTATTGCTATGCTACGCGAAGTTCAGTATAAAATGAGATTAAAATTTAAACGAACATTGGTTATGTGGATGTGTTAGTATTTATTTAAATCAAGGTTGTGTTCTTGATACGAACACCTGACTTATTAAGAACACCCACTAATCAGTATAAAATAAGTTGTATTGTGTAGAAAAGACAATTCATCTAGTACACCGGTTCCGTCTTTATTAGGGAATCATCAATTACTGTCAAGAATTTACCGCGAGCAGGGCTCGATAATGGGTACGTTTTCTACGGAATCTGGTTCTCTAACCATTGAGCCATCCTGCCACACACTACGCACAATTTGATGTAATAAACTAAGCAATGTTTTTTATTGGTAAATTATATATGTGGAGCCTATATCGCGTCTCCTTAGATCTAAAGTTCCAACTAACCACCCAAAATCTGTCAGTATTGGAAAGACAGCACGCAACCTGTGGACGTAGTATTGAATTGAACATTTATATAATTATGAATATTGATTACGCGGGCGATGATATTTAATTCTAGAATCGGCAAATATCAAGACATACATTCTTACGTTAAAAATATATTATTATACTAATGCTTATTAATCGTAATTTACAGTTGGGAATCGTATATTAATAAACTATTCGTTACAGAGAACCAATACATTGGCGGTTGTGTGATAGGTATAGCCTACCTAGAAACAAATAAGTCCAAAAAGTACCAGAAGTATATAGAAAATCGGTATGAACAAATTGTATAATTGTATTCGATCAGAAATGGAGTTAACCTTATATAAAGTCAATGACGATGCAATTTGAAAACCAACATAATGTGGTTAATATATACCGAGTCTGTAGATAGTAACAACACAATGGTTTTCAAAATTACAATTTATAGTGTACCAACACTATGGATTTCAGACTAGGCTAAATTTAACCAAAATTGAGAATTACAACTTTTTCGTTCACACTGGCATTGGTTTATCATTCGTCTGTAATTAGGTACTACATACCTGATACACAGTTGCATATATATTAAATCTCTGAAACAAAAAATTAAAAAAAACTATTCAATATATAATTTAATGATGTCATGAGTACCGCAAAATGTGAAAAATTTAATTCTCAATTTTGGTAAAATTAAGCCTATCCCGAAATCCATTGAGTTGGTACCGTTTACAGGATTGGTATATGTTATATTTAGCGAGTTGGCTTTGAACTCGCAATGTCGATAACTGTTTCAATGCACATTCTTATAGAGAGCGGGAATGCCCAATTGTCTAATTACAGAACTGAATATGTAGTGGGTATAGGGCGTATTAATGGCTCACTGATTAGGTCGCCAGTAAGTACGAAACAAAAGTGCACATGAGATTATAGCTTGCGTTCATTCTGACTTTGGATTATTCTTTTGGTTCTATTTGAACTGATTCGTTAATAGGTAGGCAATAAATAAAACATAATTGCATATAATTAAACGAACATTGGTTGCGTGGGTGGTGATAACAATTATTATAATCAAGGTTGTGGTCTTGATATAAGCACCTGACCCATTAATTATTTACACATGTCATTATAAACTAAGAATTGTATAGCGTGAAAAGGCACTATCCAGTAGACTGGTTTCGTCCTCATTGGGAATTAATCATTTACCGTGGGCCAGTTTGAGCCCTGGCCGCGGCAACTTCGATCTAGTAATATGATGAGTTCACAATAAGGACGAAACCATTCTATTGGATGAATTAGCTTTTCTACACTATACAATTATAAGTTTATACTAACATATGCAAGAAATTAATGAGTCAGGTGCTTACATCAAGACCGCAATCTTGATTATTATAATAATAATAATTGCATATGATCGTATTGTCATTTGTAATTACTGAGTGGCTAAGTGGAAGAAATTTTGTTTTTTGCTACAAATATCGCTTTATATATGCGTTAGTAAAGCAGCTCAATAAATCACACGAAATTATTGGTGATTCATTGAACATGTCGCCGATAAATATACTACTACTACTAATAATAATACAATAGTTTCTAGAAAGCATTAATATATGAAATTGTTTTGAGTATGTTCGGTGAATCACCTTTGACGAACGTTTTGCACAAAGGCCAAGACCATTAACGATCCAACATTTCTTTGATGCACAGTCCTTATTCTCGTTGCAGGGTGCTCCATCTTCAACTAGTTTTAGATAGTCGCTCTCATTTTTTCCATGCCTCTGACTGACCAGCTTTTGGGCTTCTTTGCTAGCTGTGTGGTAACGTTTCCCTTGGGGGTAGTTGGCTACAACATCGGAATTGTCGTAACTCAGTGTACTACCACCTGATCGGCCGGGCAGTTTATTATTCGTCTCCATCTTTCTGGCTTCAGCTGCACATACTCCTTCTGTTTTGCTGTTTTTCACGCTAGAATCCTTTAGAAAATAGCACATTCCAGAATAGCAGGACTTGCTGTTTGAACACTGGCCACCTCCACCAATAAGTCCACCAACGGCGCTATCAGCTGAACAGACCTTTGCACGTTTCTGCAAGTCAAGTTTACTCGTGGCACGCACGCCGTTATAATCAGCAAATATTTCTGAACACTTCCCGGAAAAGCAATGTTTATCCTTTAAAGAAGGAAGGATTCCGCAGTTTGGATAAAAAGTAATATAATAATTGTATTTTAAAATAAATGACATATAAACTATTAACATAGACATATTTTATTACAACTTGCTAGATATTATTTTAATTCCAATTCATGAAATGCGGAATTATATATTTCACATATTGCATAATGTTGAAATTGCTGACTTCCATCGAATGTAATTGCTGACAGGTAAGACTTGTAAATTAAGAAGACATATATTAGTAAATGAACAAGTATTTCTTTCAAATAACAACCACTAGGGTAACCATAACTCTTTAAAGTATAAAGAAAGCGACGTGTGGTGTAGGTAATGTAATGATACTGACTCAGTTGAATTTGATGTTTAGATAATCTCTGGATATTTATGTGCATACACTATAATCATAAACAATATATTCACTAAAAGAGCTAATAAAATACATAAAAATAAACCAGTTTTGCACACGTAATGCGTTTGCCAGTAGTAGCCGGTGATGGCGCAGTGAAAATTTGAACCAGAGTGTATTTCATTGAGAGTTGTGAAACTGTTTCCCTGCTCCACCTAAGCAACTTACATTTTGATTTATAAATATCATATATATAATACAAACACGACAGTGTAATTAAATTCAATACATCTATAAAAAATAGTGAATTCATTTAAAAGAGCATTAAAAAATATATATAAATATATATATAAGTTGAAGCGCCATTAATACGTAAATTTAATGCAGCTAAACTACGAGTTTTATTTAAGGTAACACACTTGCCGTTACCAGCAATCAAAGAGAAACAGCCGTTAATATCGACATCGAATATTATTTACCAATACACATACACAAGTTTTCGACCAACTTACGTAGGCCGATCGATCAGACGGTTAATTATTCGAATGTGAGAACATTGTAATTTAAACGCTAGTTTTAAATCAAATAGTGAATACATGTCTGAAATTGCGCAATACATCGTCGAAGCATTCAAAATGATTACTAAATGCAATAACAAAAGGGAGCTAGCCACATACGAAGCCTTATGGATAAACACATTGCACAGATATATGCAAAATTAGAAAAGCATGGGGTTCGTAAGCATTGAGCTTAAACTTCGGAGGTGACGCACAATTGATTGGTTCCTCTTTTTCACTCTCTCTATGTTTACATATTTAATCTGTATATATATGTTTTTATATATATATATATATATATATATATATATATATATATATATATATATATATATATATTTACATTATCAATTTTCATGGGTCACGTTGTCTGTTGTAAAATAAATTTTCAATTCTATCCATATCAAAATCCTAAAAATATGCTTTTGGTTTTTGAAGTTATCGTACTAATAACTTAACACCTGCTTAATCGTGCAAAAAGTAATTCTAAATAAGTCAAATTGGACTGAAACAAAAAAAAATAGCGACATGGTTTCAAGAGTAACAGATGGGCCGCAAAATACGACATATCCAGCTCTTGCGGGCACATTCAAAGTGAAAGCGATGACACGTGACATGGCGTTACGAAAAAGAAGCAGTCTACAGTGCGTTAGATGAAAGCAAACTTGGCCAAGAAAGAGATTGGTTCCGACAAATGTACAGTTGGGATTATATGAGTTAAAATATTAATCAATCCAGAGTATTGGCTGTAGATATTGGTAGAAATAATATTTATTAGTAAATGTCATAACATGGATTGTAGTAATTTTTTTCATACATATATATAATGCCCAATGCCTTTGAGTATGTTTCATACAATAATTTTCTGAAAAAAACGTGCATTCGCGCGTGTTTGTTTTACAATTCAAATTTTTCCGAACATTTAATAGTACAATTTCTATTTCTTGTAATGTGTCCGTCGCTTTGATTAAGTGAACTAGAGCAAGTCTGATATAAAATAAAATAAAACTGTTGAAGTCTGACTTACTCCTATTCAATTAATCGTTTGAAAACTCAGGACACATTTATATAAAAGAATGGAAATATGTAATAAAGTAATCCCGAAATAAGTTCATCATTTATTCGAGATACACATACCATTTAGACAATTTGATCATTTTACCGGAGACGAATACTATATATATCATATATAAATTATATATATATATATATATATATAATATATATACTATATATATATATATATATATATATATATATGACAGTGAAAACTAAGCATTGTCTAAAGTAAAAGTATAGTTGGTATATATCTAATAGGGCGGTTAAGATCTTAGTGAGAACTCACTAATTACTGTCCAGTAATTGTCGTGGACAGGGCTCTAACCTAGGCACGTTTGCTTTAGTTTCTAGGACTATATACACTGCGCCACCCCTATAAAAATACTCCCAATTTTCAGTTTTGTACTGATTTATGTTTTTGTTTAGCCTTCCCTTCAGGTGAAGCCTATGTTTCATCTCTTTCAACCTAAAGTTCCACCAAACCGCATCCAATCTGTTATTATAGAATAGACGCCATGTCACATGGGGAAATGATATTGGGTTGACAATATGTTGAATCTATTTCATTACATAAAAATCTTACAGTTTTACTAAATTGCGGCTTGCCATTAGGATACGGAAATACACTCCAAATAAATCATATTTTTGGTCAGGTAATATTGGACTGATGATGAAATTAGTCTTCTACACGTTTGTGTAGAAATACAACCCAATTCATAAAGTCTTTAATAATGCTAATACAAGGCCCAATCTCTATATAATTTATATATCAAACCCGTAAAAATGTCAAAAATGATGCCAGAATTAAGCTAAATTTCAGAAAGCTTGATAAAAACAATTATTCTGAACACTTGCTAATTCACTATAGCCTTATAATCAGCCCTTCATCGATGTCACTAATCACATTTCGATGGTAATCAACTTGTGGCGTGTTTTTATTTAGTTCTTGATTGAAATTTGCGGCGGGTTACTAGCTGCAGTTAGTACGCGCTTGTCGTGAGTATCAGCGTAGTACGAGATTTTGCTTGAGAAACGATAGAGAAATTGAGGGGAAGCTTGCATGTACAGGACACGCATTTCAAACATTTTATTGGATTTTAACTATAAAATATTTAAGCAAAGGTGATAAACTTGAGAACAAAAAGCATTCAACTGAAATATAATCTGCGCCAAGTTTTCACATGGATGGGGGATGGTGAATTATAGTACCCATAGAATTCTACGTTCATTTTATTAACTCTTGTCTGCGGACTTGAGAAAACCACTAATCTTTTTCTTTTTACTAATCACACGAAAAAGAAAAACTGATGTCAGAAACACTGGTTGACAGGCTTAATACCATCATGTTCAACTTGTTAGTGCTCCCCGATGAATAATAAAGGACGAAACTTGGCAATACGTGCGACTGACGGCCGATTCGGTTTATTTTACCGGCGTTTAAGAGGAATGGGTTGAAAGCATGTCAAATAAGATCATTTTATTAAAAAAATATTTGCAGCATACATACAATTAAAGGTTAACTTAACGTTATTTAATGATCTACGTTGATATATTTCATTTAACTTATTTAAATCAAATTTGCAGGATTGATATAAACAATAAACACACTGTATCCGACCAGGCACACAAAATACCAAACTAATTTCGCCAAGATTTTCGAATAAGATATAGTGGGAATTGTGTTTGTTTCAACCTCGCAAACTTCATTCAAGTATTTTCTATCACAACCCGTGCAATAATTGACTGTTTAATTGCATTTTACTTGCAAAAGCAAGTGAGGTGACTGTAACTTTGGTAGGAGTCTACTTATTCAGACTCAAGATATTTTAAAGGCAAAGATTACAGTATTCAATAACGTTAATTTTAATCTTAAAGGGCAACCGATCTGAGCGCTGAGGATAGATCATACATGCATATGATTCAATCTTACACAAGATATACAAGACGGCGTTTACGATTATATTGAATACCTAAATCTCATTCATTACAATTTCCTTCTATTTAAGATTACCATTTATTAGACTTAAAACAATTGATTGCGCGGGTGGTGGTAACAATTCTATAAATCAAGTTTCCGAGCCTGAAGTAAACATCAATCCCATTGTATTTAACTAGTCGTCGACTGGCGTTAGTTTTTTTCTGTTTTTCGACGACTGGTTAAATACAATGGGATTGGTGTTTTCTTCAAGCTCGAAAACTTGATTTAAAGAATTTATTAGACGTCTTGGACAGAAGCAGTATTTTCCAGTACTGTATATTCTGTCCACCGTTTTCGAACAGTCTTTGCGGTACATGCTCCTAGCCACACCTTTGTATTTCTTTGCATGCTACATTTCAAACCATGAATATCTGCTTAGCTATTTCTGAGAAATCCGAAAATATATCGTCAAAGCATAAAATTATGCACATTTAAGTTGTGTCACATGGAAAGCATTTTAAGATAAATATCTTTTAAAATTTTAGATTAACTTAATGATTTTTATTTGTGTATTAAGTGTTCCGTACCTAGTAACAAATTAGTTAAAATATAATCAGAAGGATAGACCAATGACAGCATGAACGTTAAGTTCAATCTCTTGCACAATCGCTTCGTACTTACTTAAAAGTTTATTTCCTCCTTTCGAGCATCAGTTACTTCTAATATTGTTATTGTAACTTGTATTAACTGTGATAAAATAACAAATATTTTCTACGTATATAACAGTTTGATATTGTTTGTTGCAGAAAACTAATGTATATTATATATATATATATATATATATATATGTAATAATGTATTAGACGTTCGCACCCCTCAACAAATTAGTTCAAATATGAACGGAAGGGTAAACCAAAGACACCATGAATGGAGGTATAATCTCATGTGAACCGTCCAATTGTCCCACATTCCTCACCCAAATATATAGTTGGTATGGGGTATAGTCACCAGTTAGCACGAAACGAGTGTGCACATGAGAATATAATTTTTATACGCAGATTGATAGTGAACCTTACAGTGAAGACGCTTTAAAAAAACTCTAAATTACTCATTGTACCCTTCATGTGTGCAAAAACAAAAAGAAATTTTATCAGATATAAGAAACATTTCTTTCGCATTGTCTTCTCAAATATCTACTAATGAACATATCTTTATATATGAATTGAGCTTGAACTGGATGTGACGCACGCAATTTGATTGGTTTCGGTTTTTGAAACTTTCTCTATGTTCACATATTTCTATCTTATTTTGCTTTCCAATTTATATAAAATATATGTTCATTAGTAGATATTTGAGGAGACAATGCGAAAGAAATGTATCTTATATCTGATAAACACACAGGAAGAAGGTACAATGAAATTACAATAAAGCTCGCATTTCAAAAGAATTTCTAAATAACCTAATTAAACGAACACACAAAAATCCCATATTTTTGTCATTTGTCTAGAAATACGGCAAAAATCAAACTAGCACACTCGCAAATGTGCTGATATAATTTATTAATAAAAAACCTCTTGAACTTGCTGCAATACAAAAGGCTTTACTTTATTTTATTTTGTAAATTTAAGAAAACGCCAACAATGTGACAGGGTGCCTTAGTGTTTAAATAAAAGATTCCGAAACAGACGTGCCCAGGTTTGAGCCCTATTCGAGGCAAATTCTGGACAGTACGTGAAGAGTTCTCAATAACAACGATTGCAATCTAGATTTAAATAACGGCTATCACTGTCCGCGCAACCACTGTTAACTTAGCTATATAAATGTTCGTAGCAATTATTGTTGATAATTCTCAAATTCCAATGAGAATTTTAAAGTTATGCTGTAAATCTCACTAGATTGTTGCAAATTCTGACACGTTATTTAACAATTCTATAAATCAAGTTTGCGAGCATGAAGTAATCACCAATCCCATTGTCGAACAACATAACACAACTACCACCAGTCGCGTTTCGACCTTCCACGATCATTATCAGTGTTCGACGGCCAACTGACGTTATTTTCCAATATGAGCTTTTATTAAACTTCACTTAAGCGTTACCATAAGAAGTAGAGTGCGTTATTAGGTTTAGCTCGTGTGCTTTACATAAAATATTTTTGGAATTGTTGGGCGCTTTGTTTATTGTAAAATAAATTGTTTAAGGGTAAGAGAATACTATGAATGGAGTGTGCTTGCAACCATATGATGAACGTATTCCTCTTTGAATATATTTATGATGAGTTGACTGGAATTTGTTCGCAAGATTATACGTCAAATAAGCAATGAAATTATTACGAAATCACTGATCTGGTATATGTTGACCGAAAGAGCGAAAACGGGTTTTAAATTACCAAAGCGCATTGAATTTTCATATAGGAAACCCAATTGGTGCAAACAACACTTGCATAAATTAATTTGCGAAGTTACACGGTAATTTTGTTGCTGCTCGATTTGATGCAACTTAGGGAATGATAACTAATCATCTTTCAGTGTATTTTGACGATAATTTTTGGCAATATTGGCAGTGCTTCTCTTGAAATCACGTTTGACTTCAGTGCGATACAAACGGAGTACTGTTTTTACGAAATTGCATACTCTATCTTCTTTAACTTTTCATGAGAAGCCAGTTAAAGGGGAAAAATGCACTTTGCAGTATTGTTTTAATATGAACTGTCCTATTATCATTGTATTTTAATGGCAGCACTAATCCCAGAAACGAGTTCTTTTCTGAAAAACTTCTGCGAACGAGGTATTAAGAATAGAATGTGTTTAAATAATATAACTTTAAATATTATAAGCTTTTTTAACTGAATGACCTATTAAGTTCGAGCAGTAATTGAATAAAACTCATACGTCCTATAAACGCGCAAATGTAATGGAGGACAAAAGGGCAATAGAACAATGTGTCCTTTTCAATTTCATATCCTATTATGCCTGGCCATAAGAGAAATCAGTCGAATAGCAAAAGTCAATAATGCAGTTGTTATGCAGTTAAGTGAATGGAGCAAAATATAAAAAATACAAATAAAGTTAAAAACATTAACAACATGTAGAGGAACATATTTTATCCGAAAAAAATGAAGTAACATTTAGTGGGAGGAATATTATGTAAATATAAAATATTGATTTAAATTCTAGAACAGTTAGTGTTTAATTCCTTTCGAGTATTTATACTGTTGAATTGTGCGTAATTTCAGTTTTATGTATTTTGTGTCTAACTTGCGTGATCCTTCCTGTAGAGTTATAGCAGCCATCTTGTTTATTTTGTCAAATTAAAAGTTTTTCATCATCAAAGTCTATTATTGTTAAAACGGGTTACTTTTTTCATTTTTACATATTGGGATCGTCCTGGAACGGGTAATTTAACTATTCTGTTTTTTGTAGAAAATCACTTTCCAGGTCAAACATTCGGTGTGCAGATTTGCATAAAAAGTATACAGACCTTCGCTTATAACCTGATTATTTAAATATATATATATATATATATATATATATATTCGAAGAGATGGTTAATAATCAAGTCATCAATACAATAATGACCAGATCTCAGACATCACTTTGCAATACAGCGAGAAGGACCTTCACATGCAAACAGGCACACACACAGACACAAATGCATACACACTAACCAATCAGCCAAAAAAGAAATATAAAACAGTGTCATATATGTTACCACCCACATATTCAAATGTAAACCCAGAATGTATATAAATGAAAGATTGTTGAGCGAAATTCGATCATACGTCTCTAGTTGCCATAGGACTCTTAAAAGACAAGCAATCCTATTCTCCAACAACATGATGCCTTCTGAGTAGATTACCATTAGGTGAATCTCACGGTCCTGGCTTAGCAACGATGGTCTGAACATCTTCTATAGATTATAAAATTGAATATGTATGTCTAATCGAGAACTTGAGCCTCCGAGACTACTTGAAAATCTTAATGGTCCATAACGCAACACACAATTGGTTAATCTTAAGTGCCAAAAAGCTACTGTTAGATCTGATCATTATAGAGAACAAAAAGTGTTGTACTAGAGTAGGTGTATTTTTTTGAAAATTCAGGAATATGACAGTTAATTCATGGTCATATTTTAAATTAGTACATATGCGAGTAAACGTTTGGACAAATAATCGATAAAAAATGAATAAAATACAGAACAAAATCACAAATATAACTATCAACGTTCGCAAATTTGCGAACGAATTATAATAGGCAATTCTAATTTTAAGAAAAAAATCTTTACTAAGTAATTATTTCATATGTATTGCGTGTTTTGGGTTTTAAAAGGGTATTTCATATATATTTTCCTAATTTCCGTCTTATATGATAAAGGGTTAAAACATCGTCACGGATGAGAAGCAGGCATACTGAGTACTATGCACATTAGACAAAGTCTCAATTTTCAAATACCTTCCATACCAAATTATAATAAAAAAGAATAAATCGCATAATAAAGTCTTAGACAGAAATCCCAATTAGTGGATTGAGAAAAATATAGGATTTATAACATCAGCTTTTACTGTGTTGATACTGCAGTCGAGGGTGAATTACATTTCACAACAATGCTTGAATGAAAATTTGAAGCGTAGAAGATTGCTGCAAGTAATATTAAAAATCAACTTTATTGAACCATGAATTGAAAATAAAGAAAATATTTTGTTTTCCAAATCTTAAACTTAGAAGGCACCACCGTCACTTGAATGCCTTAGTAAACTTTAAAACTCATGGGTTATCATTCAAACACGGAAAATACGATACGACACAAATTTTCCGCGCACATTTGGAACAACGATCTTCACCATTGCAACAAAAGAAAGAAATGTTAGACCATTCTTTAGCTGAAGCAATTATTGACAATTTTTAATTAGTGTTAACTTCAATTGAAAACACATTTTTTACATTCCTCGTTTTCACAGTAGATCAGCTGGCGACGGATTAGTGAAAGTAGTCAAGCAATTCGTAAACGTTAATGGAGAGAGATTAACGGATATTCGGTATACAATCAAAAGTCCCCCTTTTTCACTAACGAAGTTTAATTAAACGGTCATTGTTTGCGCGAATGGTGATATAAATTATTATAATCAAGTTTGCGATATTGATATAAGCGCCTGACCCATTAATTACTTACTTTTTACTAGAAACTAAGAATTGTATAGTGTAGAAAAGGAAATTCATCCAGTAGATCGGCTTCGTCCTTATTGGGTGCTCATCACGTACTGGCCAGAATTTTTCGCGAACAGGACTCGAACCTGAGCACGTCTGCTTCGGAATCTGGTGCCCTAGCCACCTGAGCCATCCTGCTGCACACAAGGTTTAATGTTTGTATCATTCTTACAGTTGCTATGATATTACTGAAGCATATTTACATACGCTTGTTAACATTAAAAGTTGCAAACTCGAAGTTAATCGATCCACATCCAATGCCATATTTTCGCAAATGTGGAGATTCATGTATAACGACCACTTACATGGTGGAGAATTTGCAAAATTATATTTGCTTTATTACCTATCTTGACATTTTACGAAAGCTATACAGTAATATATGCAGAAACCTGCGTGCTTGTTGCATAACACCAATTGTTAATATCGCATACAAAGGTCACGTAGATATTCTAAAAAGCCAAACGATCAAACTTTGCACCAATAACATGAATAGACAGCTGTAAAAAGTTAATTATGTATTAATCCTATAAGCTAAAATAAGATACCATAAAATATCACATTTTCCAGTTATTAGATCATAATGATTTTTTTCAGTTAAGATTTATATAAGCAATACAATGTAACAATAATTGATTGCGCGTGCGATTGGAACAATTACTTTAATCTAGTTTGCGAGCTTGAAGTAAACACAAATCCCATTGTATTTAACCAGTCGTCTGACAACAGAGCAGAACTACTGCCAGTCGCACGCACTGGCGCGTTTCGACCTTCCATGATTATCATCAAAGTATGAAGGCAAACTGACTATCAAGGATCAAACCGCATTGAATATGTTAAGAAATCAAAGTTAGATATGCGGCTCTCACCTCTAGCAGACTGGTATAAATTGAACTTGACTGAAAATATCGGCTGCACAATTTCTATGC